>APFE030573043.1:10985-21520 GCA_000404065.3 Pinus taeda
GATCCAACATTAGAGTCTATGAAATCATGATTAACATTTCTTTTGTTCGCATCATGAGTTTCCTTTACTACCCTTTCACCATTAGTAAGTATTTCTTGTAGAAAATTTGTCAAATCCGTCTTCAAATCTGCCATGCCTGTCTTCAAATCTATGTTCAAATCATCCATATTAGCTTCCAAGCCATTCATCTTAGCTTCCACACCCTTTATCTTACATTCCATGCCATTTATCTTAGCTTCAGTTAGCTTTTGTGAGAGTGACATTTGTTGCACTTGGTCTTGTAATTTTGATATATCATGTAGCATTTCTTCCTCTTCTTCATGAGTCATGCTAGAGCTTTTAGGTTGGTTACTAGGTGTTTGCAATTTCTTTCCTCAGGGCATCAGTTACCGATAATAATTCTCTACTATGCCCTTTGAATTCCTTCAAAATAATTTTTCAAACCAAGTTTAAGCAAAAATTTAAAAAAATCTACACACCTTTTTTCACTTTGTATGAGCTCGATATTGCCTCTGATGTGTCTCTGTAATTTCAGATCATCTAGTTCTAAAATTGCAACCTACAGTAGCCCTTTGTGTCCTCTTTCCAATGCCACCAGTCTGATCCAAATTAGATTCTCCAAGGAAGAGTTATGCAAAATCTCCCATAGTGACCTGATTATAGACTAATTCAATAGAGTGAACTTGTACGATGTGCCACATGTCCCTGTTTTGACCTTTGTCTCTGAAAAATATAAACAAGAAACTATAGTCTGTCCTCTTTCTGTACCTTCTTGTGAAATTTAAATTCGATGCTCAGAGATAAAGTTATGACGATTTTCCCTAGGTCACCTGTTTGGAATGTAATTCAAGAGTCTGCAAAAAGACAAACTTCCTTAGATCATATCTCCACAAATATAGAGAAAAAAGCTCTGAAATTTAGATACAAGGTTCAGTGTGATTTCATCTCAAATGGTTTTTTTTTTCACTTCTGAAATGTCACAGAAAAAAGTTAAAGCGAAAATTCCACGGTGACTTATTTGGAGCAGCGAAACCCTAGAATACAAAGCTTTAATACTAAATGTTATGAAACCTGCTCACAAAAAGATAGAAAAGATAGATCAACACCTTAGAATTTAGCTTCTTTGAGGGGGAAACCTCGTTTACATTACACAAATGAATGCTTCTTTGATGATTTAAATGACAAAACCTCCTTCCTATATATAGGAGTGTAAGGAGTCACAATATAACCTAGCCGACTTAACAATAATAATATAGAGGCATAAAAATAACAATAGAGGGATTCTATGGGGCACAGTAATAACAATATGGGGACAATAGGGACACAACAATATTAATAAGGGATACAACTACAATAGTAATGGGGTAATCACTAGTATTATAGGGACCTAACAAAAAACTAACTCTATTGTGTTTTTGCAGTGAAGAAAAGGATTGGTTGGAGTGGCCTAGGAGCTTCCATTGATCATAAAATCATAGTTGGGGGTCATCACTCATCTAGACTAAGTCAAATTTGCAGTGGAGATCAAAACTTATGAAGTGAAGTGATGCTATAGGTTTGGTACGTGCGATTGCTATAAGAGGCCTGTAAGGCTACAAGAAGGCGTATAATGTTACAGGAGGGAATTCGAGTGGTTTTTGAAGGTGAAAATGTTGTCTTGAGGGTATGGAGAGGTGGATGGAAGCTGATACAAATGGACGGAGGTTGGATTGAGCCCCTAGCCAAGCTTAGGACCTCTCAGAGGTCAGTCTTGCACTAGGATGAGTGCTCTCAGTATACTAGGAAGAATGACTTATAAAACAGGGTTTTGGGACAAAATTTGGAAGTGGAAGGAGAAGATGAAGGAACTCAAGATGGAAGAGGTAAAGGTGCTCGCCCTTGCAGATCAACTAACCCTGCAATCAATCACATTGATGCATCCATTTACCATTAACAAAATGAAATAACTTATGATGGAAAAGATGAGTTGAATTTAAATAGCATCTAATTTATGCAATACAACTGATCTAATCACTAAAATCACTTCTAAGCTACAAAAAGAAAATGTAAAATAGGACAAATAACACTAATCTATTTCCAAGAAATCATAAACACAATCTTTTTGGACTATGGTTGTGAATCCTTTCACTCATTCTCCCATAAGAGATGTGATCTCAAGGTTGCAAAAACAAAATTTATAGATTAATCTCTACTGAAATTCAAGAAACTATCAACTACTTGGAATCAAGAAGAAGCTTAAGTACAAGAATAGGGACCAAAGCCTCTTGGTTGGGCCTAAACCCAAGGGTCTCATCCCTCTGAAACTAACTAAAATGTAGCTTAAAATCCAACTTCTCATTATCAAAAAGTGTAAGTCTAATACATCATATTAAGTTTAAAGTAACAATGTCAAGCTTGAAGCTCAATAACTACACCTAGCTGAACCAATAATTCGAATCCTAATGAATTCTACCTCTAGTTTATTTATACAAAAGGGAAACTGAAGGGACTCCCTTGAAAGTAGGAGTGGTTCCCTCCTTGATCTCAAAAATGGTGGATCTTGTCCCTCTTGATCTTCACTTTGACTAAGAGCCACTTGACTGCCAATGAATTTGAACTAGTGAGAGAGGATATTGTGATCCCAACCCGAGTTTAGGGATTTTATGGAGGTGGAAAAACCCCCTAGATTATCTCTTAGTTGTCTCCATCAATCTCCTATATAGTAATAGCCTAAAAATGCTTCATTTTCCTGCAATTAAAACACATTAGGCCACATACTATGACAAACACCTTTCACTGCTCTTACTAAGCGTAATATAACATAAAACGTGAATTAATGTAAGAGAATGATAGTTTTTGTTGAAAATGGCAACAAGAAATGCTAAAAATAGAAGTGCTAAAAATAACACTGCTATAAATAGTAGTTCGGGTACCAGTGTTGGACATAGAAACAAGGAATGAAAAATGGAAGTGCTAAAAATAGCATTGATATAAATAGCATTTTGGGTTAAATTCCAATTTTAGTTAGTCCCTGAACTAAAATTAAGAAGTAAAATTCGAATTTGATCTTAGCAGTTGTTTGTAAAATAATTAATTAATTCATCTTGAGTTAATTAGTTGTAGAAAATCAAACATGAAGACTATGTGAGGACATGCAACAGTTATCCCATTAATTGAGGAATTTATCCCTTAGTTAAAGAGATAAAGATGAGTTGTAATTAGTTGGTTCAGTTAACTGAGTCAAGTCCAGTTAGATTAGTTCAAACAATTTGTTGAATTAATTGTGAGTTCAGTTAGTTAATGCTTGCATGCATGTAACTGCTACACTTCAGATAACTGAATATTCTCTCATAAATAACTCATGCATGTCAGTTCAGTCAGAGACCCAGTTGATATCATAGGAAGGGATACTGTACTATCAGTTGGAGGACTTTTCCTATATAGGAAAGTCATCCATGCAGAAGGAATTATCTCCTTCAGGTTTGTGCAGTTATTTCTGAGCCAAGTGAGTAGTGTGAGGTGGGACTTCACACAAGTGGAAGCACTAGACCCCAAGAAAAACTGTGCAAGGAAATAGGAGGCTTGGAGGGAAGAGGATAAGGTTGTGAGAGCCTTTAACTGTCTATGAGCAGTATTGTTTGATTGCAGAGAGAGCAGGATAGCTTGAGAGCTGTTTCCTTTTGTAACTTGAACATATTTCCACTTGTATGATAATACAAAGATTGGGGTTTTAGGCTGAGGCTTTCCCCGGGTTATTTCTTCTGCGTTATGTGTGATTGATTTCTCATTCTCAGTTATATGTGTTCTCATTTATCTTGCTCATATTCGATTAAGCTTTCGCAAAGTTTCTTATAGAAGTAGATCTTGTATTTTTCTTTAGTATATTGCATAATTTGTTGATCTATAGTGGGAATTTCTACATGGTATCAGAGAAAAGGTGATAAAAGGTGAAGAAAAATATACAAGAAGGGAGCAGTTTGAAGTTTGAGGTTCTTGAATATAGAAATCAAGTTCTTATCACATCTCAATTTCACCAATGGCGTTCAACAGTTTAAGACTCAAGTATGCCCTTAATGGCAGCTCAAATTATATAGCCTGGAAGGATCGCATGGAAGCAGTATTAGAGGATAAAAATTTAAAGGACTTCATTGATCAAGAATTCCCTAAGCCCGCAACATCTGATGCTACAGAATTGGCGGAATGGAAGAAATGTGTGGCTAGAGCAAGGAGAATCCTCTTGGAGGGAGTTTGAGATCACATAGTCTGGAGCCTCCATGGGAAGGTGTTATAGACATATTTGGGCACTACAACCCCAATCACATATGTCCATAAAACAAGGGCTTATAAACCCCTAAAAGTGTTGTTTCGTACCCTAAAGGATCAAGGTCAACTGATTACATCATTTCCCAAAAGTTCTCCTTGAAAAACTGCTCAGAATTGATCAAAACTGGATCATACAGACTGCTCCATGCTAAGGGTGCGATGCATCTCACCTATTACACACAAGGGGTGCGATGCATACTGAAAAGCCCTTCTATAGGGTGCGATGAGTGAGAGTAGACAAATGGCAGAGGTAGTTTGCTAGGTGGAAACTCAGAGAATCTTCTAGAAACTGCTCATATGACACTTGCCTCTCTGAATTTGCCCAGGGATTAGTAAGAGATCATGAAATCTCAAAGTGGAACCAAGAACTATCAGTGAAATGACACTAATCAAAATCCCAGAAGCTAACTCACCCCCTACAAATATCTATATATGGATCCCTCATCCTAGAGATCCAGAGGCTGGAATTTTGTATTTTGTAAGGAAGTGCTATTGGTTTCTTTGTGAAGCATTGTATTGTCAGGTGATATAGCTTTTCATGAGGTGAAGACGGCTTTCATGCTGGGAGGATGGCATTGGATCAGACAGCTGGGTTGTAATCCTCTCTTCTACTACTTCTATCAATAAAGATATTTGATTTTTTCTCCATATACTTGTATATTTCTGAATCTTGTATTTGTGTATGCATTTGTATGGTTAATGTACATCTGATTCTACATTGTTTATGGTTATAGATCTCTATGCTTTGATGGTATTTTTCCGCTTTGACTCTATAGGTGTTCTTTGAAGCGGGACAAGTGAGAAAGGAGTGGTGAAACACTATCAAAGGAGAGAGGAAACAAGCAAGGAGCCAAGTGAAAGTCTGAGGTTGGTACTCTCTGCTTCTCTCTCATCTATCTCTCATAAAGGAAAACACAAGTTACTTTGAATTGTTTGTTTCTAAGATAGCTACCCATCTTAGTGGGCCTAGCAGATCTAAATAGAAACTAGTTTTCCCAGAAACAAAATGATGACTCCACTAGGGAGTGAATAGTTTGTTTATTTGTTACTTTTGTTTGCTTTATAAACTACAAATGAAGCCTGAAATTAAGCCAGCTAGCCTTCGAACTGCTTTTGCTATGCAACTGCAAAGTAGATCAATGTTGCTTCAGTCAATCTCTGGGTTGGTTTATGAATTGAACATCTGACTTGCAAACATCCTAACTGCCCTGGTGGTACCTCAATAACCTCATTAGAATCATAGCTTTATACTTTGTGTTTACTGTCTATTATAATCTGGGCCTAAATCCCTGAACTTAGTTGCAAACTGTGGGTGAAAACCGAGCTCAGTCTCGTCCCTGGACCATCGCACTATCTCTCATTGGCAGTCTAGATGCATCACATCTCCCGTGTGCTACAAGTGAGATGCATCCCTATTTCCCTTAAGGACAGGTGTGATGATTGAATGAGACTGTTTCTCTCTCCAGATTTTGGTTTTTTCTTCATTGTTTTTAGCTCTATTTAGTAGTTTTGCAGCCTATGATTAGTATATCACTGACCTTCTTCCTTTACATTATTCAGCCTCCATTGATAAGGAATTGTGAATGTTTTTTTTATGTATTTTTCATCATTTACAGTCCTCCTTTGCAAATAGTAGCTTAATCGAACTGTTGTCTTTTGATTCGAAAGTGTCACAACTGTTGTTTTCAGTCAAGAAAAAGAGTTTCATAAAGTCTTCCTCTTTTAGATATTTGATTGTACTTTTGCCATTGTATTTGATTTGAATTGTCAATTCTTTAAAGTGTCAAAAGCAGTTTTCCATTCGAAAGTGAAAGTGTCGTCTTAGTCTTCCTTTCGTTTTTTGAAAAGAAATTGCTAAAGTGTCGCTTTGTGGAAAAGTAGTTTAGATCTATACTTAGTTTTCTTTTTGTCATTCTCACATTAAGGAAATGAGAAAACAAATACATGCATGTGCATTTGCATTTAGACTGCATGTAGAAATTGATTTAGGAAAAGTGCATTTAGTGTGTGCTTTTTGCTCTATGTTGAAAGAATCATACTTTTCTTTCCTTAGTAGCTAGGATTTTCATTGCTAAAAGAAAATAAGTGTCTGTTTATCATTTAGATTGCATATTTAGGAATTGTACATCTACATCATGTGGTGAACCTTGAAAGGCAAACTTCTTAAGAAAGATCAACTATAAAATAAACCTCAATGAACATAAAAACGCTTTGGAACCTGGCGCACAACATCTAGAAGTCTAGGCTAGAGAAGTATTCCAACGTCGCAAAGCTTGGTAACTATCGTTTTCATCGTAGGTTTGGTGATTCCTCCTCTTTGATATGACAAGTGCCTGTACGGACTTGTGCTCCCACGTACTGTCGAGTATATATTGGGAGACCACAATAGGCTGATATCCCTTATCCTTAGGAAGCTGTGTCTACTGCCCTATCAATCGCAATGCATTGAACACAATGTTCGGGAATATTGACTGCCATACGTAAAGTCCTCGGTAATTTCTCTATAATTTACCACCGAGGTGTATATTGCAGTTTTGCGATTGGTTTGGTAATCCCTCTGTCTAGACTTCCAGAGTAGTCACTTTCATTCCTTTTCGACTCCTTAAAAGAAAAGGTCCATCTGAGCACTTGTCACTTCATGCTCATTAAAAATCGAAGGCGACTAGAGTCATCTTTATCTTTTTCTCGACTCTTAAAAATTGAAAAAGCAAGTTGTGTCAAAGCGTCATAAAATTTATTTTATTCAGAATAACATCACTATTCCTTCGTTGGTCTCAGGTTGAGAAAATGGAGTCCACCAATCAAGGATTTCCCCTTGGGGGAAATCCTAGTCCTTTCTCTTCTTGGAGAGATATTGGTGCTTCATACATGGCTACATTATCCCTTTCAAGACTCTCAATTGGCTTGCCAGTATGGCTATTCTCGACCTCTGTCGTTCAAAAAAATGTAATTCCTTAGTAATCAAATCAGCAGCTAGATGATACTGGAGTTGTTCCCCCGCCTTCTACTTCGTTTGTTTCTCCCTCTCCTTCTTCCTCTTTGCTTGGCGAAACTAGTGACACTAAAAACGAAGTAACTGAGAAGAACAAGGAAGGGAAGGAGAAGAAGAAGAAGAAGAAGAAGCCAGTTGTGCAAGGGGGAAACCACGCATCGTTTGGAAAAAAATCCACACACTGCACCATCCAAACCCAAATCTCCATGTGTCATTTGCAAAAGAGACCACTATCATGGGATTGTCCTTGCATCCCGTGGATCTTGAGAGACTGGTCTCCTTGCTTGAACAATTTGGTGTCTTTAACCTCTGTCGATCATGTTGAGAGTACACCATCAACTAGTGAAAATGAAGTCAATGGACAAAAAGGAAGATCTAAATTTCCTTGTAGGTTGTGTGAAGGCGATCATGCCCTCCACCATTGTCCTTTTCTAGACGAAACTAAAAGAGTCTTCGATAACCATACTGCTTCACGTAGTGACTTCCACCTGGATACAAGAAACTCTTGCCAAGTCCATCGCTAGTTAATAATCTAATTGACATACCTCTATTATCGGTCGAAACACTTATCATTGAAGATAAACCATTTGAGTCTTCACAAGATGAAAGTCAACAGGTCGAGACGGTAGTCGACCCAGTCTTGTCTTCAGAAAGTCCACCTTTAGATGATACAATCTCCAAAGAGAATGAGAACAACACTGTTCAAATTCCTTTTGTTAACACAGAGTCCAATGAACATGGGGGAAATCTACTCATTCCTTTACCACAGGAGGGAAGTTACCCATTTCAAGAGATTCATCCAGCCATCTATTTGGTCCCTCCTCCAAGCAATCTAGTCGTTTCCTTTGATTGGAATCTACTAGCGGGACCCCGCCTACCAACTAATGTACCATTTCGAATCATAGTACAAGCCTACAAAATGATCATGGCTGGCACTATCATCGATGAAGGGGCTTCCATGAGTATCCTTTCCTCAATTGCTTGGAAAGCACTTGGTTCACCATCGCTTCTGTTGGAGATTCAAAATTTGTCAGGCTTCAATAATGGAACTAGTCGACTGTTAGGGATCCTTCCAAATTTACCTATAACTTTGAGAGGGAAAACTGTTCACTTTAACGTGATGGTAGTCCAAGGGCCACTAGATTACAATCTATTCCTTGGGCGTGACTACATTTATAGCATGGGAGCTATTGTTTCCTCACTCTTTCGAGTGATGTGTTTCCCGTATGAAGGCAGAATGGTACAAATTGTTGACCATATTTCATTCACTGGTTCAAACACGGCTACTAGTCAAATGCCATCCTTAAATGGTCTCTTTGCACAAGGAATGTCTCAACAACCTCCAGCCCAATTACCTGATGATCACGAGTGATTTGGTGAATGTGACGAAACCCAGGAGGCATGCGCCCTGGTCTACTTCGGTAGGCAAGCCTCAAATAAAAGATAGGTTTCCTCATAGGATATATGACCAGTTTGACACACCCTTCCATTTAGGATATGGGATCAGTCTGGAATAGGATTTCCTCATCGAAGGTTATGTGATTGGAAGTGGACTCACACCATTCACATTTGTCTATCTCGATGGAGAGAGACAAGGAAGTGTTTTGCCTGCAACGTGGATGAAACAATCTTGCTTTAATGCAGGGACGTCCATATGGTAACCTAGAAACTCTAATTTTCTTTATATTTGGGGGCATGCAACCCTTTTTTATGCAAGTGAAAAGCGACCAACGTAACTCTAACCCCGTAGCATTTTACTAACTTCAATTTCTTAGGTTAGGTGATTGGTTTGATCCACCATTTACCTTTACCAGTGCTGACAGCACCGACAAAGCAAAGGAAATGTTTTGTATGAAACTATCCTACCTAACCTCAGTAATTCATTAACCCCTAGCGTAGTTAGTTCTGTAGTTGGTCGTTTCTAGCCTGCATACAAAAGGCGATGAGCAAAGCTTCGCATGGGGCAAGCTCATTAACAAATGAACCTACTAATGAGAGACATCCTTAAAGATGACTGGAAGGAGCAATGTTTCTGCAAAGTTCAAGCTCATTAAAAAGTAAACCTAGCACTGAGCATAGTTTCCAAAGATTCAAGCTCATTAAAAAAATGAATCCACCCTTGGTAAATAATGTTTGTGATCGCATCGCTATCAGCTATTGAGCCTTGGTCGTGTTATTACCATCACCTCCACTCTTTTAGCCAATCATACGCCTCCACTTGATTGTTTACCCTTTTGAGGAACAATTGCAATGAGCGATTCTATTAGCTACCTTCTTTACACTGCCATGCTTGAAAAGTTCCAAACTTACCTGGAACCAGTTGCTACCCGAAAACATCACTCGTTCCTAAAAAACAAGTCTCTTTTTAAGCTCTTTTTAGACTGATAAAATATGAAAAGATTTCTGAGCTACTGGCCTTTCTAGTTCGTTAAAGTAAAGGGAAGTGCCATCCCTCCTCTATATTTTAATCTTTTTGGACTTGAGGGATAATTACACAAAAAGATTGAGCGCTTGTCTTGTTCGGCTCGCTAAAACTATCGAAAATTCATCCCTTTCATATTATTTTATACTTTTTCAGAGTTAAGGGATTATACCATGAAAAAGGACTACTGGAGTTTCTTTTCCATCTCTTTTCAGACTCTCTAAATATGAAAAGGATCGAGTTATCTTTGTTGGTAATGTAGAAATTTTGAATAATATGACACTTATTCATAGAGATTATCCTGATTATACACTATTTGTGGAATCATGCATAATACATAACCTACTCTACGTTGATCATCAATTTTGCGGAATTAAGAAACAATCACATGCGCACATTGAAGCATCAATCACACATATCAACACAGTATATCATGGGGAAAGCATACATCTGAAAACCCCAACTATTTGTATATTATATTGACTAAGAACATGTAACAATACATAGTATAATACTCCTCACAGGTACTCAGTACTATCTCCACCTGTTACACACAAACTAGCTCAGATCTGAATCAATCACTGGCTCAAATCTCCTCCGTTGCTTGCCTGCCTCCACTGCGCAATCCTGCATGAGAATACTACTGAATGGCTGAACCAAACTCTTATTTCCCTTGTGTAACACTACGCAATCCTTATTGGCAATCTCAATCCACTGATTGTGCAAAATCTCATGCACAATTATAGTCACAACTGACAGCTGTCTTGCCCTTTCACTCATCTCTAACACTTGTCTCCACTGAACTATCCATGCACTGAG
>APFE030573043.1:25254-91210 GCA_000404065.3 Pinus taeda
TTGCATGCCATTGCTGAGCAGCCATCTACATGCAACTGATAAAGGTTCTTGACTTGAACCCCTATCTTCCAGGTTTCTCCAGTTGTCTTACTACGCAGAAAAGCCTTTCCCTTGCTGAAAACAACATCATATCCCTTGTCTTCTAACATCACCACAGAGATAAGATTCTCCTTCAATCCTGGAACATGCATCACTTCCTTCAATACGAAGGGTTTAGCAGACTCCCTCTCAAAGGAAATGGTACTGATACCAGTTGCACTTTATCTACCATCATCGCCCATCTCGATGTGCACTCTAAGATCTTTCTCATCTAGATCAGAAAACAAATCTCGATCTCTGTCATGTGAAAATATGCACCACTGTCTAAGAACCATACTAATCCCATCACACTTGATACCAAGCATGTGATCAGTGAAAAATCCACCTCAAACTACGAGGATAAGGCCTCTCCCGCTGCAGATCCAACAACTTGTTTATTTTTCTTCTTCCGCGGACAATCTGTGGCATAGTGTCCGTGCTAGTGACAATGAAAGCACTTCACCTTGGACATGTCCTACTTCTTGCCTTTCGCACCAGAATGAGAAGCTTTCTTGTTCTTCCCCTTCTTTGCTTTGGCAGCCAAAGCATAAATTTCTTCATCAGATGCCTTTGATGAAGATCCGTCCTTGGTATTCCACCTAATCTCCTCTTGCACAAGATCTGACCAAAGTCTCTCCCATCCTGGCAATTTCTCCCGACCATTGACAGAGTCCTAACAGGAATGCCAACTCTTCGGAAGGCCAAGGAGAGCCAAGCTCACCAAGTCCTCATCATCGACAGTCACGCCCACACTTCCCAGCTCATCCCGGCACTGGGTGAACTTCGTGAGATACTTGGACATACTGTCGCCTTTCTCACACTTTATGTTTCTGAGTTTATCCTTGAGCACCAACTTCCTCTGGTTGATCTTACTTTGTAATAGATCTGTCAATGCTTTCCACATCAAGTATGGAGAAGCCTTTCCATGGAGGCTGGACACAATGTGATCCCTCACGCCCTCCAACATAATCCTTCGACACTTTACTATCTTCTTTTGCCAATCCCCGACTTGAGCAGCATTAGTAGGTTTTGGGACATCCGCATCTATGAACTCCTTCAACCCATTATCATCTAACACCACCTCCATCCTATCCTTCCATGCAATATAGTTCGAGCTGCCCTCAAGGGCATACTCCAATCGCAATCCGTTGAAAGACATTTCAACTTTGACACCAAGAAAACACTGCTGCAAATTTGAATTCCACCAGCTCAAAACTCAACTGCTTCTGATCTAAAATTCGTGGGAACAAAGTAGTTCTCGTACAGAGATCGACTTTATGGGCATTGACCAGATATCTCACCTTCCAAAAGAAGGATGAATCCAGAGGCTACCTGGCCCGATTATAGACTTTGCCTGAAGAAATAAAATGTAAACACTTTCTGAATAATAGATCCGATGATCAACTTTGCTCCAATATCATGTAGAACCTATTCTGCAAATAAGAGAACTCTGATACCATGTAGAAATTTTGAGTAATGTGACACTTATTCACAGAGATTATCCTGATTATACACTATTTTCATAATCATGCATAATACATAACCTCCTCTACATTGATCATCAATTTTGCGGAATTAAGAAACAATCACATGCGCACATTGAAGCATCAATCACACATATCAACACAATATATCACGGGGAAAGCATACAGCTGAAAACCCCAACTATTTGTATATTATATTGATTGAGAACATGTAACAATACATAATACAATACTCCTCACAAGTACTCATTACTATCTCCACCTGTTACACACAAACTAACCCAGATCTGAATCAATCACTGGCTCAAATCTCCTCCGCTGCTTCCCTGCCTCCACTGCGCAATCCTGCATGAGAATACTACTGAATGGTTGAACCAAACTCGTATTTCCCTTGTGTAACACTACGAAATCCTCATTGGAAATCTCAATCAACTAATTGTGCAAAATCTCATGCACAACTATAGTCACAACTGACAGCTGTCTTGCCCTTTCACTCATCTCTAACACTTGTCTCCACTGAACTATCCATGCATTGAGTTAACTGATGTATTCCTTAGGTTATTCATGAGTTAATAATTAGTGAATTAATTAATAACTAATTCACATCACTCATCACTAGTGTATTTGTTAGTTAGATTAAATACAACTAGTTCAACTAAGTCAAAGTAAACACAACTCCATCAACTCCTCATTCAACTCCACAGAACTCAATCATTGAAGTTCTAACTGAATTCCTTCATGCAACAACTCAAGTAACCCATAAGAAAAGCATATTTCCTTCTGGCAGTTGCATGTGCCACATCTGTAGATCGAACTGAAGTGCTCCAAGAGAACAAGATAATGTTTATAGTCCAAATATTATTAAGAGCTAATAATATTCAACTGTTTTATATTTAGACTAGCAGTCTAAAAATAGACTCCACCCATATGTCTAAAAATAGAGGTCCATCTATTTTTATCAACTTGACCAATCATCCACAAATAGCATCCTGCAACTCATAGACCATGATCCATATGTCTAAAATAGACTTTGCACCAAAAATAGCCTGCGGGCCCACTTAGTGAAGGTGACTTCTTTTCACTAAGCTCCATCATCTTGTTGCATTTTCAACAGTTAAACTCATTAAAACAATAGCAAAAAACTTGCCCATACGGACAAGAGCGAGTTTCACTGTCACTAGGCTCGCTAAAACATAGCGACAAGTTTGCCTGAAGGGAAAATTATAGAATAAGCATATGTTATCCTCCTCAAGCTTGACAAAAATAAAGAGGTACTGGTCAGCAATGACTGGGGAAAAGGGAAGAAAACTTGAAGAACTTCATTGGTAGCAGGTTGCTCTTGAACATGACACTTTCACTCCATCACCATGATTGAGTCGGGTTGGGTTATCCTGTTCACCAGTCAGATCACCATTGGTCCTCCGTACCGTCCATTTTTGGGGTTAATGCTACCAATCCATTCTAGTGTCACCAATATGTTCAAGAGAAGTTGCTCAGAGAATTCACCAACCTAGCTAACACCTCATCCATTGCAATACCTTCATGCTCCATTCTTTCATGACTGCCACCCTGAACCTTGTATCATCAGATCGTTTTCACCTCCACAAAATCATTTACTCTGTTTCATGTTGTAGATGTGGGATTCATTAAGGCCCTCCTACGATGGTTCGCTTCTTGCCGACATCAGATCATTATCCAAGAAGTTGACTTAGGAACAACCCTTTCAGTACTTTGAAGCTTGCATGCTTCAATGGCAAGTTTCTCACTTATGGCGACAGGTTTACTTCGATGGCCTTCGACCGAAAGATTTTGCATGGTGTTCGACATTGACTCATGTATTCGTACCATGTGAATTATACTACTGTACCTTGAGGGTCATTATCATTATCGATGATTCCTCTCGCACCTGTTAACAACTTACATCATTGGTTGGTAATCAGGCGACGTCTTTCCATGTTCGACTTCAGAACATATTTTCACATGGATCAACTTTTACATCGGACAAATATTGAATGAGTTTGAAGACCTTGGATCTAGTTTCATCCATTCAGGCTACAATATATTTAGGAAAATAAAGACATCAAATGTACTCCATAGTTGCACATATAATCATCCAAGCTAAGGGATGATGGCTCTACCACAACCATCAGTTTGCCACACAGACGATTGTCTAGCCTATGTACATGAAAATAAATTTATAAAGCTGAGCATGGGAATGCCCGCCTCAGTGAGATCATGAAAATATTATGAAGATAATGTATTGTATTGTATCTTATTACACGTCACCTTTTAGTTCGAAAAACCTTGGATCCTCATGATAAAGCATTTCACCCGACATCAAAATATTTACGACCTCATGCTTTAGGGGCAACTGTTATAGACATATTTGGGCACTGCAACCCCAATCACATATGTCCATAAATGAAGGGCTTCTAAACCCCTAAAAGTGTTGTTTCATACCCTAAAGGATCAAGGTCAACTGATTATATCATTTCCCAGAAGTTCTCCCTGAAAAATTGCTCAAAACTGGTCAAAACTGGACCATAAAGACTGCTCCATGCTAAGGGTGCGATGCATCTCACCTGTTACTCACAAGGGGTGCGATGCATACTGAAATGCCCTTCTGTAGGGTGTGATAAGTGAGAGTAGACAAATGGCAGAGGCAGTTTGCTAGGTGGAAACTCAAAGAATCTTCTAGAAACTACTCATATGACACTTGCCTCTCTGAATTCGCCTAGGGATGAGTAAGAGATCATGAAATCTCCAAGTGGACACAAGAACTATCAATGAAATGACACTAATCAAAATCCTAGAAGCTGGCTCACCCCCCTGCAAATATCTATATATGGATCCCTCATCCTAGAGATCCAGAGGCTCGAATTTTGTATTTTGTAAGGAAGTGCTGTTGGTTTCTCTGTGAAGCATTGTATTGTTGGGTGATCTAGCTTTTCATGAGGTGAGGAGGGCTTTCATGCTGGGAGGATGGTGTTGGATCAGACAGCTGGGTTGTAATCCTCTCTTCTACTACTTCTATCAATAAATCTATTTGAGTTTTCCTCCATATACTTGTATGTTTTTGAATCTTGTATTTGTGTATGCATTTGCATGGTTAATGTACATCTGATTCTACATTGTTTATGGTTATAGATCTCTATACTTTGATGGTATTTTGCTGCTTTGACGCTATAGGTGTTCTTTGAAGTGGGACAAGTGAGAAAGGAGTGGCGAAGCTCTATCAAAGGAGAGAGGAAACAAGCAAGGAGCCAAGTGAAAGACTGAGGTTGGTACTCTCTGCTTCTCTCTCATCTATCTCTCATAAAGGAAAACACAAGTTACTTTGAATTGTTTATTTCTAAGATAGCTACCCATCTTAGTGGGACTAGTAGATCTGAATAGACAATAGTTTTCCCGGAAACAGAAGGAGACACCATTTTCAATGTGGAAAACATTGAAAGATCTATATCAGAACAACATTGATCAGAGGATGCTAGTGCTGAAAGACAAGCTTCGGAAAATCAAGTGTGAAAAGGGCGACACGATCTCTACATTATGAACAAGCTTACCACCTATAGGGATGAGCTTGGATGTGTAGGGATCACGACTACCGACGATGACATGGTGAGTCTTGTGCTCCTCGATCTTCCTAGGAGCTGGCATAGCTACCAAGACTCGATAAATGGAAGAGAGAAACTACTAGATTGGGAATGACTTTGGTCAGGTTTGATGTAGGAGGAGATAAGAAGAAGCACTAGAGATGATTCTTCATCCAAGGAGGATTAAGAAAATTGTGCCTTAGCGAGTAAGGCATAGAAAGGGAAGGAGAAGGATTATCATCCCAAATCCAGTTCTTCCCATGGTGGGAAGAAGTTTGAAAAATCGAAAGTGCGATGCTTTCACTGTCATAAGGTGGGCAAATTTGCAACAAATTGTCCATTGGATAAATCTAAGATGGGATCCTTGGAAGGATCAGAAGGAGAGGCACTAGCCTCACAATTTGAGTTGGATTTCACACTCTTAGCATGCATGGTTTCATCCATGGTGGGATGTGGTTGGTTTCTTGACAGTGGAGCTTCTTTCCACACAACCGGCGACAAGAGTCTATTCAGTACCTTAGAGAAGAAAGATCTCCAAATACTCATAGCATTGGGTAATGATGAAAAGTATCGTGTCTCAGGTGTAGGCACGGTTGTTTTTCAGAGGGAGCATGGAGCTCGCATTACCTTGGCTGATGTGAAGTATGTGCCAGGACTGAAGAAAAATTTGGTGTCAATTGCAATGCTGGAAGACAAAGGCTATGATGTAGTCTTCAGTAAGGGAAAGGTTTTCCTTCGACACATCACCACGAGACAGGTGAAGCAGATCGGTTCACGAGTCAAGAACCTGTATTCTCTTGAGGTTCAAGATGCATGCAAAGCCTTGAGGAACAAGGCAACTTTTGGAGACTCGGTGGTTGAGAGGGAGAGTACACTACCTCTCAACATGCAACGCCAGACAAAGTCTCAGACGATTGTGGAGGAGCCATGATTGGTGAAGAAACTTCAGGAGGTTGTGGAGTAGCCACAACTGGGGAAGCCAAGAGGAGACAGAGTGTAGGCATCCACAGATGTAGAGACTTTTATTTGGGGGGAATTTCGACCCAAGTGGGCAGAGGGATCACATGCATCCATACCTCCAGGTAGGAGGTGGGGCGATGTGGAGTGACAGTCTGAAGAAGGCTGGAATGGGGGCAGGATCTTTGAGTTACCCAACCTCTTTGATTAGATATTGCTACAGGAGCCCTGGCAAGGAGTAGTAGGACTGGATGAATGGGTAGAGATAGATGTGGATGGAGCAGCAAAGAGAGCTACAGTGCAGTAATCCCAAGACAGTGTAGAGGTAGCAGGTTGCAACAATTCGAGAGGCACATGAGTGTTGCACCAGTGCAAGATGGCACAAAGAGGTGTGAAATGGTGCGAGATGCATGGAGTGTTGTAGCAGCTCATAGGTCACAGAGGGAGCACTTGTCAGAGGTAGAGGAAGCTTCAGCATCAGAGGATGTTTCTAGCCCGACAGGGAGGTTAGTTGGGAGTTTTTTTTGTTTCTAGAGTTGCTGGAGCAATAACACTTGAGAGAAGAGTTGCATGTAGAACATTCCAAAGGTTCAAGATTGGGTTCGAGTTGAATGCCTTTCTTATTGAGAGGGAGTGTTGAAAATGCAAACAAGAAATGCTAAAAATAGAAGTGCTAAAAATAACACTGCTATAAATAGCAGTTTAGGTATCAGTGTTGGACATAGCAACAAGGAATGAAAAATGGAAGTGCTAAAAATAACATTGCTATAAATAGCATTTCGGGTTAAATTCCAATTTTAGTTAGTCCCTGAACTAAAATTGAGAAGTAAAATTGGAATTTGATTGTAGCATCTGTTTGTAAAATAATTAATTAATTCATCTTGAGTTAATTAGTTGTAGAAAATCAAACATGAATTCTATGTGAGGACATGCAACAATTATCCCATTAATTGAGCAATTTATCCCTTAGTTAAAGAGATAAGGATGAGTTGTAATTAGTTGGCTCAGTTAACTGAGTCAAGTCTAGCTAGATTAATTCAAACATATTGTTGAATTAATTGTGAGTTCAGTTAGTTAATGCATGCATGCATGTAACTGCTACACTTTAGATAACTAAATATTCTGTCATAAATAACTCATGCATGTCAGTTCAGTTAGAGACCCAATTGAGATCAGAGAAAGGGATAGTGTATTGTCATTTGGAGGATTTTTCCTATATAGGAAACTCATCCATCAGAAGGAATTATCTCCTTCAGGTTTGTGCAGTTATTTCTGAGCCAAGTGTGCAGCGTGAGGTGGGAATTCACACAAGTGGAAGCACTAGATCCTAGGAAAAACTACGCAAGGAAATAGGAGGCTTGGAGGGCAAAGGAGAAGGTTGTGAGAGACTTTGACTATCTATGAGCAGTGTTATTTGATTGCAGAGAGAGCATGATAGCTTGAGAGTTGATTATTTTTGTAACTTGAACATATTTCCACTTGTATGATAATACAGAGATTGGGGTTTTAGGTTGAGGCTTTCCCTAGGTTATTTCTTCTGTGTTATGTGTGATTGATTTCTCATTCTCAGTTATATGTGTTATCATTGATCTTGCTCATATTCAATTAAGCTTCTGCAAAGTTTGTTGTAGAAGTAGATCTTGTATTTTGCTTTAGTATATTGCATAATCTGTTGATCTACAGTCGGAATTTCTACATGGTATTAGAGCAAAGGTGATCAAAGGCGAAGAAAAAGATACAAGAAGGGAGCAGTTTGAAGTTTGAGGTTCTTGAATATAGAAATTGAGTTCTTATCACATCTCAATTTCACCAATGACGTTCAACGGTTTAAGACTTGAGTATGCCCTTGATGGCAACTCGAATTATATAGCCTGGAAGGATTGCATGGAAGTAGTGTTAGAGGATAACGGTCTAAAGGACTTCATTGATCAAGAAGTCCCCAAGCTCACAACATCTAATGCTACAGAATTGGCGGAATGGAAGAAATGTGTGGTTAGAGCAAGGAGAATACTCTTGGAGGGAGTTCAAGATCACATAGTCTCAAGCCTCCATTGGAAGGAGACATTGTTTTCGATGTGGAAAACATTGAAAGCTCTATATCAGAACAACAACGATTAGAGTAAGCTGGCGCTGAAAGGCAAGCTTTGGAAAATCAAGTGTGAAAAGGGCAAGATGATCTCTACATATCTGAACAAGCTGACCACTTGTAGGGATGAGCTTGGAAGTGTAGGGATCATGACTGCTGATGATGACATGGTGAGTCTTGTGCTCCTCGTTCTTCCTAAGAGCTGGCATAGCTACCAAGACTTGGTAAATGGAAGAGAGAAACTGATAGATTGGGAATGAATTTGATCAGATTTGATGTAGGAGGAGATAAGAAGAAGCACCAGAGATGGTTTTTCATCTAAGGAGGATGAAGAAAATTGTGCCTTAGCGAGTAAGGCAAAGAAAGGGAAGGAGAAGGATTCTCATCCCAAATCCAGTTCTTCCCATGGTGGGAAGAAGTTTGACAAATCGAAAGTGCGATGCTTTCATTATCATGAGGTGGGCCATTTTGCAACAAATTGTCCATTGAAGAAATCCAAGATGGGATCCTTGGAAGGATCAGAAGATGAGGCACTGGCCTTACAGCTCGAGTTTGATTTCACACTCTTCACATGCATGGTTTCATCCATGGTGGGATGTGGTTAGTTTCTTGACAGTGGAGCTTCTTTCCACATGATCGGTGAAAAGATTTTGTTTAGTACCTTGGAGGAAAAAGATCCCCAGATACTCATAGTGAAGGGTAATGATGAAAAGTATAGTGTCTCAGGTGTAGGCACGATTGCTTTTTAAAGGGAGCATGGCCGCATGCGAGGCTATATGGATGAGGAAGATTCTGGTCGGTTTGTTCGGTTCTCATTTAGAGCCTACTGTGATTTACTGTGATAACCAGAGTTGCATTAAACTCTTGGCAAATCCTGTATTTCATGATAGATCTAAGCATATTGACATCAGGTACCATCATATGTGAGATTGTGTGCAACGGAGAATCATGTTACTTTCATACATTCCAACGGAGGATCAGGATGCTGGTATCTTGACGAAGGCGCTCACCAGGAGCAAATTCGAATACCACCAAGGCAGGATAGGGGTTGTTGATAATCCATATCTTGTTGAGAGGGAGTGTTGAGAATGCAACAAGATGATGGAGCTTAGTGGAAAGGAGTCGCCTTCACTAAGTGGGCCCGCAAGCAAATTATGGCGCAAAGTCTATTTTTAAACATATGGATCATGTCTATGAGTTGCAAGATGCTGTTTATGGATGATTGGTCAAGTTGGCAAAGATAGATGGACTTCTATTTTTAGACAACAGTGGTGACACTGTCAAGTCTAAATATAGAGCAGTCAAATATTATTAGCTCATAATAACATTTAGACTATAAAATTTATCTTATTCTCTTGGAGCACGCCAGTTGGAGCTACAGATGTGGCACATGCAGCTGACAGAAGGAATCACGTGGTTACCTATGGGTTGACTGAGCTATTGCATGCAGGACTTCCGTTAGAACTCAATTGGTTGAGTTTAGTGGAGCTGGAGGTGGAGTTGATGGAGTTGTGTTCAGTTTGACTTGGTTGAACTGGTTGTATTTAGTCTAACTGGAAAATAGACTAAGTGATGAGTTGTGTGAATTAGTTATTAATTAATTCACTAATTATTAACTCATAATGCAACTGAAGAATGCATCAGTTAACTCAGTGCATGTACAGTTCAGTGGAGACAGGTGTTAAAGATTGAGATTGCTATCAGTTGTGACTATAGTTGTGCATGAGATCTTGCACAATCAGTGGGATTGAGTTATGCCAATGAGAATTGTGGCCAAGAACAAATGATTATAGCCTGTGCTCACGTGATTTCTAGTGTGAGTGATTTTCCAAGGTAAAAATAACTTGGAACGAGTTTGGTTATCAATTATTGTTCTTGCAGGATTGTGCAGTGGAGGCAGGCAAGGAACGGAGGAGATTTGGAGATCATATCTGAGTTGTATTGTGTGTAACAGCTGGAGATAGTACTGAGTACTTGTGAGGAGTATTGTACTATGTTTGTTACATGTTCTCAATCATATAATATACAGATAGTTTTGGGTTTTTAGCGAGATGCTTTCCCCGGGATACATACTGTGTTGATACATGTGTTTGATGCTTCTATGTGCGCATGTGTGTGTTTCTGAATACTACTAAATTGATGATCAACGTAGATGAGATTATGTATTATGCATCTATTCCGCAATAGTGTATAATCAAGATAATCTCGGTTGAATAAGTGTCATATTATTCATAAATTTCTACATGGTATCAGAGCGGTTGATCATCAGATCTACTATTCAGAAGTGTTTACATCTTATTTCTTCAGGCAGAGTCTGTAATTGGGCCAGGTAGCCTCTAGATTCATCCTTCCTTTGGAAGGTGAGATATCTGGTGAATGCCCATACAGTCGATCTCTGTATGAGAAGTATTTTTTTCTCATGAATTTTAGATTGGAAGCAGTTGAGTTTTGAGTTGGTGGAATTCGAATTTGCAGCAATGTTTTCCTGGTGTCAAAGTTGAAATGTCTTTCAACGGATTGTGATTGGAGTATGCCCTTGAGGGCAACTCGAACTATATTGCATGGAAGGACAGGATGGAGGCGGTGTTAGATGATAATGGGTTGAAGGATTTTATAGATGCAGATGTCCCAAAACCTACTGATGCTGCTCAAGTTGGGGATTGGCAAAAGAAGACAGCAAAGTGTAGAAGGATTCTGTTGGAGGGCGTGAGGGATCACATTGTGTCCAGCCTCCATGGAAGCTTCTCCATTCTTGATGTGGAAAGTGTTGAAAGATCTATACCAAAGCAAGAGCGACCAGAGGAAGTTGGCGCTCAAGGATAAACTCAAAAACATCAAATGCGAGAAGGGCGACAGTATGCCCAAGTATCTCACGAAGTTCACCCAATGCAGGGATGAGCTGGGAAGTGTGGGGGTGACTGTCGATGATGAGGACTTGGTTAGCTTGGCTCTACTTGGTCTTCCGAAGAGTCGGCATTCCTATCAGGACTCTGTCAATGGTCAGGAGAAATTACCAGGATGGGAGCGATTTTGGTCGGATCTTGTGCAAGAGGAGACCAAGTGGAATACCAGGGATAGATCTTCATCAAAGGCAATTGATGAAGAAAATTGCGCTTTGGCTGCCAAAGCAAAGAAGGGGAAGAACAAGAAAGCTTCTCATTCTGGTGCAAAAGGCAAGAAGCAGGACATGTCCAAGGTGAAGTGTTTTCACTGTCACCAACACGGACACTATGCCACAAATTGTCCGCAGAAGAAGAAGACCAAGCGAGTTTCTGGATTTGCAGCAGGAGAGGCTCTAGCCTTGCAGTTTGAGCTTGATTTTTCATTGATCGCATGCTTAGTTTCAAGTGTGATGGGATCGATATGGTTCTTGGACAGTGGTGCATCTTTTCACATGACAGGAGATCGAGATTTGTTTTCATATCTAGATGAGAAAGATCTTGGAGTGCACATCGAGATGGGCGATGATGGTAGATACAGTGTGACCAGTATCGGTACCATTTCCTTTGAGAGGGAGTTTGGTAAACCCTTTGTATTGAAGGAAGTCATGCATGTTCCAGGATTGAAGAAGAATCTTATCTCTGTGGTGATGTTATAAGACAAGGGATATGATGTTGTTTTCAGTGAGGGAAAGGCTTTCCTACACTGCAAGATAACTGGAGAAACCCAGAAGATAGGGGTTCGAGTGAGGAACCTTTATCAGTTGCATGTAGATGGATGCGCAGCAATGGCATGCAAGGCAGAAGGATTGGTGAGCCGGGATGATGGTGAGCTGTGGCACATGAGATTCGGTCACCTTCACCATGGAGCCTTGAAGATACTGCAACAGATCACTACTGGGCTTCCTAAAGGCACCCTTGCGTAGTCAGATCAGTGCAAGGGGTATACTTTGGAAAAGTTTGTGAAAGCCACCTTTCATGAGAAGGATAGTCACGCCACGATGATCCTTGAGAGAATTCACATAGATGTGTGTGGACCTTTCTCAGTAGCTTCCATAGAAAAACATAGGTATTATGTGATTTTTGTTGATGATTTCTCTCGTAAGTGCTGGATCTTCTTCATGCAGAAGAAGAGCGACACATACTCAAAGTTCTGTGAGTTCAAAGCACTGGTCGAGAAGGATTTGGGGAAGAAGGTGAAAGCTCTCAGGAGCGATAATGGTGGTGAATACATCTCTAGAGAGTTCAAGGAATTCTGCAGTGTAGAAGGGATTCAAAGAGAGCTCATAGCTCCCCATAACCCACAGCAGAATGGGGTTGCTGAGTAGAAGAACAGAATGATCGTGGGTGTTGCACGGGTGATGTTGCATGATTAGGGCCTACCCCTTCACTTGTGGGCGGAAGCATGCAATACAACAGTTTATGTGCAGAACTGTTGTCCTCACAGGATACTTGGCATGAGTACACCCGAGGAGGCTTATTCTGGTAAGAGGCCTGATATTTCTCATTTGAGGATTTGTGGTGCTAACATTTACATGCATGTGATGAAGGATGTCAGGAAGAAGTTGGAGCCGACTGCAGAGGTTGGGATATTTGTGGGGTACACTGATACGCCTCACAACTATCGTGTGTATTTGCCAGACAGTGACAAAACTGTTATGTGACGGGATATAAAATTTCAGGAGGAGAAAGCCATGAAGTGTTTGCTTGAGAGGGAGCCACACTTACATGCAGATGAGGAGCTATTAGTTCCTAAGGATGAGCTTCGGGATGTGGATCAGCCACAAGACGAAGTTCATGGAGTGGTAGAGAGCACTCATGCAGCGCCAACCATCAGAGGGCGAAAGCGCTTGACAGAAGCTGAGCGACTGGCTCAAGATCAGAGAAAGTTGTAGGACCACCTACAGCCCGACGTAGGTAGAGACAGTCACCTGATCGGTAAACTGGAAACATGGCTCTTATGAGCAAATGTGTCATGACTGAGCCATCCTCGTTCGAGGAAGCTGTGGAGGATCCCGCATGGGTAGATACCATGGTGGAAGAGTATGATTCGATTGTCAGAAACAGTGCATGGGAGATTGTCCCAAGACCAGAAGGGAAATCAGTGGTGGGTTCAAGATGGATCTACGAAGTTAAGTAGGCAACTGAAGGGAGTGTGGAGAAGTACAAGGCAAGATTTTTTGCCCGAGGCTTTTCACAGATAGAGGGGATTGATTATGAGGAGACCTTTACACCTATCGCAAGGTATTCTTCCATACAGACAATTCTTGCTCTCTCAGCACAGATGGGATGGCACATTCATCAGATGGATGTGAAGATTGCATTCCTCAAAGGAGTCATTGAGGAGGAGGTGTACATTGAGCATCTTGAAGGTTTTGAGATCTTCAGCAGCGAGTCGCATGTGTGCAGGCTCAAGAGAGCGCTGTATGGGTTGAAACAAGCACCACGTGCTTGGTACACACGGATAGACAACTATTTCACCGGACTTGGATTCTCCAAGAGTGAGGTAGATCCTAACCTATACCAGATTGTGGTGGAGGGTAAGTTGCTTATCATTGTACTGTATGTAGATGATTTGATTCTAACAAGTGATGAGCTATTGATACTTTCATGCAAGGATGATCTTGCTAAGGAGTTTGAGATGAAGGACTTGGGCCTCCTTCATTATTTCCTGGGATTGGAAATCTGGCAGCACAGTGATGGACTATTTGTTTCTCAGGGCAAGTATTCTTGGGAGATACTGGAGAAGTTCAACATGCATGGCTGCAAGCCTGTTGATAATCCATTTCCTTGAGGTTGGAGGAAGGAGGATGCCACTTCGGCAGAAGAAGTGGATGCCACTATTTATCGACAATTGGTGGGGTCACTTATGTATCTAGTCAATACATGACCCGATATATGTTATGCTGTTAACCAGCTTTCACAAGCTATGGTTAAGTCAACCAAGCTCTTCTGGAAGGTGGGCAAGCATGTATTGCGTTATTTGAGAGGCACATCGAGATATGGATTGTGGTACAGACATGAGGATGAGGTGAAGGTATGTGGCTTCACGGATGCAAATTGGGTAGGAAGCCTAACAGACAGAAAGAGCACATCAGGAGGGTTCTTCAGTATCAGGTCGACAACAGTTTCTTGGTACATGAGGAAGCAGAGATCCGTGGCACTCAGTTCAATAGAGGTCGAGTGTATGGCAGCAAGTTTGGATGCATGCGAGGCTATATGGATGAGGAAGATTCTGGTCGGTTTGTTCGATTCTCATTTACAGCCTATTGTGATTTACTGTGATAACCAGAGTTGCATTAAACTCTCGAAAAATCCTGTATTTCATGATAGATCTAAGCATATTGACATAAGGTACCATCATATCAGAGATTGTGTGCAGCGGAGAATCATGTTACTTTCATACATTCCAGCGGAGGACCAGGATGCTGATATCTTGATGAAGGCGCTCACCAGGAGCAAATTCGAATACCACCGAGGCAGGATAGGGGTTGTTGATAATCCATATCTTTTTTAGAGGGATTGTTGAGAATGCAACAAGATGATGGAGCTTAGTGGAAAGGAGTCGCCTTCACTAAGTGGGCTTGCAGGCAAATTATGGCGCAAAGTCTATTTTTTGACTATGCCTACTTTTAGACATATGGATCATGTCTATGAGTTGCAGGATGCTGTTTATGGATGATTGGTCAAGTTGGCAAAAATAGACAGACTTCTATTTTTAGACAACAGCGGTGACATTGTCAAGTCTAAATATAGAGTAGTCAAATATTATTAGCTCATAATAATATTTAGACTATAAAATTTATCTTATTCTCTTGGAGCACCTGAGTTGGAGCTACAGATGTGGCACATGCAGCTGGCAGAAGGAATCACGTGGTTACCTATGGGTTGACTGAGCTATTGCATGCAGGACTTCAGTTAGAACTCAACTGGTTGAGTTTAGTGGAGCTGGAGGTGGAGTTGATGGAGTTGTGTTCAGTTTGACTTGGTTGAACTGGTTGTATTTAGTCTAACCGGAAAATAGACTAAGTGATGAGTTGTGTGAATTAGTTATTAATTAATTCACTAATTATTAACTCATAATGCAACTGAAGAATACATCATTTAAATCAGTGCATGTACAGTTCAGTGGAGATAGGTGTTAGAGATTGAGATTGCTATTAGTTGTGACTATAGTTGTGCATGAGATCTTGCACAATCAGTGGGATTGAGTTATGCCAATGAGAATTGTGGCCAAGAACAAATGATTATAGCCTGTGCTCATGTGATTTCCAATGTGAGTGATTTTCCAAGGTAAAAAGAACATGGAACGAGTTTGGTTATCAATTATTGTTCTTGCAGGATTGTGCAGTGGCGGCAGGCAAGGAGCGGAGGAGATTTGGAGATCAGATCTGAGCTGTATTGTATGTAACAGGTGGAGATAGTACTGAGTACTTGTGAGGAGTATTGTACTATGTTTGTTACATGTTCTCAATCATATAATATACAGATAGTTTCGGGTTTTTAGCGAGATGCTTTCCCCGGGATACATACTGTGTTGATACATGTGTTTGATGCTTCTATATGCGCATGTGTGTGTTTCTGAATACTACTAAATTGATGATCAACGTAGATGAGATTATGTATTATGCATTTATTCTACAATAATGTATAATCAGGATAATCTCGGTTGAATAAGTGTCATATTATTCATAAATTTTTACAGTATGTGTTAGGACTGAAGAGAAATTTGGTGTTGATCGAAATGCTGGAAGACAAAGTCTATGATGTAGTCTTCAGTAAGGGAAAGGTTTTCCTTTGACACATCTCCATGAGATAGGTGAAGTAGATCGGTTCACGAGTCAAGAACCTGTATGCTCTTGAGGTTCAAGATGCATGCAAATCCTTGAGGAGCAAGGCAACTGTTGGAGACTTGGTGGTTGAGAAGGAGAGTACACTACCTCTCAACATGCAATGCTAGACGAAGTCTCAGACGATTGTGGAGGAGCCATGATTGGTGAAGTAGCTTCAGGAGGTTATGGAGCAACCACAACTGGGGAAGCCGAGAGGAGACAGAGTGGAGGCATCCACTCATGCAGAGACCTCTAGTAGGGGGAATTTTGAGCCAAGTGGGCAGAGGGATCACATGCATCCATACCTCCATGTAGGAGGTGGGGTGATGTGGAGTGACAGTCCCAAGAAGGCTGGAATGGGGGCAGGATCATTGAGGTACCCAACCTCTTTGATTAGACCTTGCTATGGGAGCCGTGATGAGGAGTAGTAGGAATAGCTGAGTGGGTAGAGACAGATGCTAATGGAGCGGCAGAGAGAGCTACAGTGCAGGAATCCGAAGACAGTGCAGAGCTAGTAGGCTGCAATATTGCGAGAGGCAAAGGAGTGTTGCACCAGTGCAAGATGGCACAGAGAGGTGTGCAATGGTGCGTGATGCATGGAGTGCTGCAACAGCTCAAAGGTCATAGAGGGAGCACTTGTCAGCGGCAGAGGAAGCTTCAACATCAAAGGATGTTTCTAGCCCTATAAGGTGCTCAGTTGGGAGTTTTTTTTGTTTCTAGAGTTGTTGGAGGAATAACACTTGGGATAAGTTTTGCATGCAAAACATTCCAAAGGTTGAGTATCGGGTTCGAGTTGAATGCCTTTCTTGTTGAGAGGGAGTGTTTGATCTTAGCAGCTATTTGTAAAATAATTAATTGAATCATCATGAGTTAATTAGTTGTAGAAAATTTAACATGAAGTCTATGTGAGGACATGCAACAATTATCCCATTAATTGAGGAATTTATCCCTTAGTTAAAGAGATAAGGATGAGTTGTAATTAGTTGGCTCAGTTAACTAAGTCAAGTCCAGTTAGATTAGTTCAAACAGTTTGTTGAATTAATTGTGAGTTCAGTTAGTTAATGCATGCATGAATGTAACCGCTACACTTTAGATAACTGAATATTCTCTCATAAATAACTCATGCATGTCAGTCCAGTCAGAGATCCAGTTGAGATCAGAGGAATGGATAGTGTACTATCAGTTGGAGAATTTTTCCTATATAGGAAACTCATCCATGTAGAAGGAATTATCTCCTTCAAGTTTGTGCAGTTATTTTTGAGCCAAGTGAGCAGTGTGAGGTGGGAATTCACACAATTGGAAGCACTGGACCCCAGGAAAAACTGCGCAAGGAAACAGGAAGCTTGGAGGGCAGAGGATAAGTTTGTGAGAGCCTTTGACTGTCTATAAGTAGTATTGTTTGATTGCAGATAGAGCAGGATAGCTTCAGAGCTGATTCTTTTTGTAACTTGAACATATTTCCACTTGTATGATAATATAGAGATTGGGATTTTAGGCTGAGGCTTTACCCGGGTTATTTCTTCTGTGTTATGTGTGATTGATTTCTCATTCTCAGTTATATATGTTCTCATTGATCTTTCTCATATTCGATTAAGCTTCCGCAAAGTTTGTTGTAGATGTAGATATTGTATTTTGCTTTAGTATATTGCATAATCTATTGATCTACAGTGGGAATTTCTACAGTTTTAAGGCTGGAGGATGGCATAACGATCTTCAAAATGTACCTATTGATAGGAATCATAAAGCACACTGCAATGTACCTGCAAAAGGTATACTAGATACCATGTAACTCCAAAAAGTGGCATAGCCTCAATATATCATGATAAAAGGTAACTAGATGACATGTATATCTAAATATGGACTAGATGCAATGTATCTTCATAAATATACTAGATATAACATATTATAGAAAAAAGTATTCTAAATGCAATGTAACTCCAAAAGTGAACTAGATACAATTTATCTCTAAAAACAAGACTATATATTATTTTTCATAGAAAAAAGTGATCTAAAAGGTAGACTAAATGCAATGTATCATGACAAAAAGTTCAAATCAAAGTGTCTAAAATATTTAAAATTCAACTAAAATTCATTTGCACTATTTACATATAAAATAGGGAATTTCACTCATTAGTTTTCTATATCCTTTTAAAATACCATTTTGTTATAAATATGTTATTTGGTGTCTTGTCGTGGGATGCTTGTGTGTTTGGTACACTGGGATGTTATCCCCCCTATATAGTTTCAAATACCACAAGGGGACATATTTGGCCCATTGTGATAAGGTTTAAGTAAAAGGTTCTCCCACACTTGTGGAGTCTCCGATCTTACTAAGTCATAAATTCTTACTATATCTGGCTTGGGCCTCACCCATATTAATATAACAAATTACTGATTCACCATGGTTTAAAAAAAAAGAACAAATGCTATGTGTTCACTCTACAAAGACATTTTCTCAAAGTCCAAAGATTATAAAAGGTCATAGTATAGTTTAGGACTTGATTGGCCTAATCAAGAATACTCAAATATACCTATACATACATGTAAGCATTAATTCATACCATACATTTAAATAATATATATCAATTTATTAACATTGCATGATTTAAACTTTACCCAGATGTCTAAATCATATATATAAACTTATTAATGTTTCATAATTTTAATGGGTATAATGGTTAAGAACTTGTGCTAGCTCAGAAGAAATCACAGGTTCAAATTCAAAGGGAGGTAGAATATGTACACCTTTGTGGACATAAACAATTAAATCATTATGTAGAGGCGGGTTCATTGTCCCACGAACAAAGGGTTTCATACACCAACTTGGTGTTTTGCTTGGGTTTGACATTATAATAATAATAATAATAATAACCATTCACATGTGGAACCCTTGAAACTGTACCTAGACATGCATATTGGAAATTACATGTACATTCTCCAAATCTAACGCACATGCCAATATTTCATTTTTTCATTTTATAAGTATTTCACATATAATAAGCTATAATTTATTGATATTCATAATTTTAAGATCTAAAATTAACAAGTGCACATCAATACGATTTGGAACCTTCATCTAATAAGGAATTTGATTTAGTGTCATTAGTGCTCAACATGCAGGACACTACAATGGCCTAACAATGCTCATTCAAGTATAGTTGATTGGAGAGAAATGAAATCTCTCGAATCTTCCCCTCCCCCCATATCTATAATTGGGACATCCCCATGGTTTCATTTTTGTGTCATCTTTTGTGTTGTTTCTTTTGACGAGAAGGAGGAGAATCTATTTTAGTCATAACATTATTTCAAAGGCACTATAAGATAGTGATACCCCATTATGTTTTCACACACATGCACCCACACAACAGTTGACAAAGAGAGAGATGAAGATTGTGTAAGCAATCATACTTACCCCACAACCAATTAACCATTATGTTAGTAGGAGACACCATTCCTTTTTTCCCCATTAACATAAGGATCATGGTACACTGGGATTTTTATGATGTTGTAGACCATCCCTCACAACTAGTGTAAGATAACATGAAAAAAGAGAAGAGTTCTATTGTTGTAGAAGCAATTATAAGATTCCACAAGATAAATATATCTCATTGTTGTTACCCCCCCCTCCCCCCCTCTCCCACACATAAACATACAAACACACACACACACACACGAAATTTTGTGACAAACAAGAAGAGAAAGGTTGAGAAATCAAGAATCTCACCTTGGAACCATAAATCATAAGGATAAATGGGATCCGTTTCTTAATTACATAGAAAATTTATTTCATTTGTCTTACACTACAAACTAAGGCTCTTAAGTGTAAATGGACCAAATCCAATTTGGATTCAGGCTTTAAGTTTATTATATAGTTTTCTTTAACTTGACCATATCTCATATTTTCCTTTAATTCAAAGACTTAAAATTTCTATGTAAGTTATGCCATTGTGAAGACATTTTGGAAATATTGAACTTGATCCAAGAATTTTATTCTGGGTTAAAACCTTATGGATATATGTAAATATATCTTATTAAATTTTCATTAAGTGGGAATATGTTTAAGTTGATTTTCTCGGTAGTTTGATCATTTCCCCTTTGTTGCGTTGGCATACTTCATATTCAACTACAAAAGTAAGAATTTCATGTTTCATGTCAGTCCAAAAGAAAGAGTGGTTTGCTCGTGCATAAGTCTTATGAAAGCCTGAATGTCCTGCAACTAGAGAGGAGTGCATCTCTTCCAAGACATGGGTTTTGAGGGTGGAGGTTGGGGATAGAATTACCCGATCCTTATAATGAAGAACCTAATTTTTCCACGAGTAATCCTTTAAGGAATTAGGATCTTCTTGTAATTTGTTAATGAGTTGGGACATAGAGGGTTGGGAGAACCATTCATGATAGGCTTCTTTAATCCAATCTATTATGGGTAGAGAGAGGGATAAAAGGGTGCCCTCTTCCTCAAATTGGCACGATAAGGCATCGACCACAACATTGTCATGCCCCTTCTTGTAAATTATCTCATAATCATATCCCAAATTTTTTGTGAGCCATTTATTTTGTTGTGGTGACAACAGATGGTTATCTAGGAAATATTTTAGGCTATGATGGTCAAAGTGGATTTGGAAATGACACCCCGGTAAGTATGGTCACTAAGTGTCTACTACATGTAATATGGCCATCATTTCTTTCTCAAATGTAGATCGACCTAGTGCTAGTGATTGAGTTGTTGACTAGTGAAAGCTAGTGGTCTATCTTCCTACATTACTATTGCACCAATGCCCATACTTGAACCATCATATTCAATCTCAAAAGGTTTTGTGAAGTATACTAGGGCCAACACTGGAGTGGAGCACATGACTTGTTTGGGAGACGAGAAGGGCTGCTGAGTTGCTTTAGTCCAAAGAAATGATTTTTCTTGAGAAGATTAGTGGGGGGTTGGGCAATGAGTCCATAATTATTGAAAAGTTTGTGATAGTATCCCATGAGACCTAAGAATCCCCTCAAACTCTTCAAGGTTTTTGCTTAGGGCCAATCTTGCATTGCCTGAATATTTTTTGGATCAACCCTCACTCCTTCATGACCCATAATGTGTCCCAAATACTCTACTTCTTCCATGTCAAAGGAACACTTAGATAATTTGAAAAATAATTTGTGATCTTGGAGTAGTTGCAATACCTGGTCAACATGTTGAAGGTGCGTGTCTCATGTTATGTTGCAGACGAGAATGTCATAAAAAAATACCAGGACGTATTGTCTGAGATATGGTTTTAGAAGGTTGTTCATGAGGCTCTAAAAAGTGGATGGGGCATTATAGAGACAAAATGGCATGACCAGGAATTCATAATGGCATTCATGAGTTTAGAATCTTGTCTTGGGAATGTAAACTTCCTTCATCCATATTTGGTGATAGCCCGAGTGGAGGTCCAACTTGGTAAAAAAATTGGCACCATGAAGTTCATCAAGCAGATCATCAACTACTAAAATAGGAAATTTGTCCTTGATAGTGAGCTTGTTAAGGGCCCTATAGTCTGGACACATGCTTTATTCACCTTCTTCTCATAACCATGACCACTCAGAATTAATAATGGTTGGTGTTGGTATGAATAACACTGGATTCAATGAGTTCCTTGATGATTTTTTCAATTTCATTCTTTTGTGGAAAAATATATTGATAAGGGCAAACATTTAGTGGTTGGGTACTCGGGAGCAAAGGGATGCTATGATCATGATCACCCTTAGAGGGTGGGCACTCCTTAGGTTTCTCAAAGACCCATTGGTAGCAATTTAATACTTGTTGCACATCGGGATGAATGTTAGGAGGAGTGGATTCAATGGCATGGATGGCACTAAATTATGCTACTATCCCATGATGGCAGTTTTTTTAAAATTTTATCCATTTGATGTACGTTGATGATAGTTGGAGCGCGTGCCTGGAGTCCCTGCAGTGTATGAGTCTAGTCATTCTACTTAAATCTCATATATAACTCTTGGAAATACATCATGATAGGGCCTAGTGTGCAGATCCATTCAACACCAAGGACAATGTCACAATTGCCCATTTCAATGGCAAACATGTGGTTTTTGAGGGGATAACCCCCCATCTAAAGCTTAATATTTTCACCACGTCCTTCACATTTCATGGTCCCCCCATCATCGATAAGGACTTGGAAATTATATTTCGTAACTTTTTCTACTCTCTTCTGGACAAAGTTATGCATGTTTCCACTATCAATCCGCACCACTATTGGTCAACATTTAATAAAAGCTCAGATTTTGAGAGTCCGGATAGAAGAAATGCCAGACAAGGCATAAAGGGAGATAATTAACACATATGGTATAGTTGTAGTATCATTGTCTGGGGTTGTTTGGGGTTCACTTGCTTCCTCCTTAGAAACTTTAGTTGATGGAGTGATCAGGTGCTTAAAAATTTGCTCAAAATTCAAAGTCATCGGATCTATGTGGAACTTAAATCACCGCGTAGTGCTAGTCATCTTGAATAGGGCACAACTCGTTTCATGTGAAATGGACTCTGTATGCTCCCAGAAACATGTTTTGTTCGTTTTCCAAAACAGGGGAATTTGGCAAAATTGTGACAACCCAGTGAACAATTTGTGCTATTGACGTGGCAAGCTGATGTAGTAGGTGATGTGGCATTTGACTGTGTTTTCTCTGGTAAACCAGGTAGTGCCAAGTGGCATAGTTTCATTAGTTTTGATTTGGGCAAATTTCTTTGGTGGGTCCAACCAAAGGATACCACATGGGATGCCATGGGTCCAACCTGAGGATACCACATGGCAGCATGGGGGCCACCAAAAATCTTGTTAAGGGCCAAATGGACTGGGTGGGGTTCGAATACCAAACCTTTGTCCAAAAAACCTTGCTAACTACCAACACGCCACTATATTGCTTGTTATATATTAGTATTCCAATTGTATTTAAACTTCATGTTGTGTGCCATTAGGAAAAGGGCTCAACCACTGGGACTAACCCCTGGATGCATTCACTCAACATGACCACGAGAGGAATATTGGGGGCTCGACTGGTGCATATGGGCGGTTAGCCCTGGCCCCTAGGCATCTGGCCTCCACATGATCACATTTTTCGAAGTTAAGGCCTTAGAGGCTGAATTAAGCCACCCACAAAATGCACTAGATTTTGGGAAAAATTTAGGGGAATTTGTAGAACGAATAGTGCAAGAACTAGGGAAAGCCATAACTTCTTAAGTTTTTGACCAATTCAAGACTAGAAAGAAGCTAGACAGACATTTTTTGGCATTATGGAGCCATTAGAGTAGGTTTCGGAGCTATTTGAGCATTTTAAAATGATGTATTCACACTTTTGATCATAATAGAGAGGACCAAGCCATTGGAAGCTGTACCAAGGAGACGTAGCCCAGGTGGGGTGAACTCCTTCATCATGTGTTGTTTTCATACTGTTTTGGTGATGTTCATGTATGCTATATGTTGTTGTTAAGTCATTTGTTTATGTTAATTTGTACATGAAATTTACATAAAAGAACTAAAAATTTCATGATAAAACTTGCAATTAACGTCATGAATATTTAATCACTTTTACAATATTATGAAGAGGAATTTAGAACAACAAAAATAATTTTCCCATTCATATCAAGTTTGGTATCAGGGCTCTTGGTGTTATTTGTGCAAGGAGGATTTAACTGTTTGCAAGTGAATGTGATGCTTTCAAGGTTGAAGTTAAGGAGAGGAGAAGGAAAGTTGGTTGAAGGTCCTAAAGATTCAGTAAACATGTCACATGAAGGAGATCCTACAAATCTGCCAGAGGATGAGAAGTGTTTTAGGAAGGCTTTCTTTGACATTACATAGATGGTAAAAGTCCTCTATGAAGAGAGGAATACAAGACTGCAGGGTGAAATCTCCAAGCCTCCAAAAGGAGAAGGTTCTTTAGGAGGAGGAGGTAATGGAAATGAAGGTAAACCTCCACCATCACCACCATCATCTTCATCTTCATCTTCACATGCATTTTCATCCTCTTCCACTAATACAACCCTTACTCATACTCATCAACATACTTCAAAAGGAATTGGTAAAACACCCCTATTAAAACTTGATGTTAAATTTGAACTACACATGTATAATGGCGAAGTGAATGCAGAGAAGCTTGATAATGTAGTTCTTCAGTTGGAGGTCTATTGTAGAATTCAAAACCTTCAATATGATGATACAAATATTCAACTAGCTTCCTTGAGACTAGAGGGTGCAACACTAATATGGTGGGAAGCCAAGACATAAGAAGAGATAAAAAAACATGGTAAGATCTCAATTTCTTGGTTTGATTTCATTGCTGCAATTAAAAGACGATTTTACGCTCTAGCATATATACAGAAAGCCATCATGAATTGGCATAAATTTAGACAACTTAAAGGTCAAAATGTGCAAGATTACACCCAAGAATTTAGAAGAAGGTCTCTAATGTTAGGTGTAGAATTTCAATCACAAGACACGTTGCTGAAGTATATCGGGGGTTTACATAGTTACCTTAGGCATACTATCCTTATGTTTAATCCCAATAGTCTATATGAGGTTTGTGTGAAAGCCACTCATCTTGAGGCAAGAGGGAAAAATACTCCAGAAGAGGGTAGTAAAAATCCATTTAAGGGTAAAGGAAAAGAAAAGGGTTTCAAAGGGAAAGGAAATAAAAATGAATCCATTAAGGAAGGAGAGAAACTAACATGCAAGCAATGTTCCAAAGAGGGTCAAGATGAAGCTCATTATTGGAAGCTTCATCCTAAGATGAAACTAAAGAAATTCAACAACAAGGGAAAACAAAAGAAAACTACAACCACTCAATAGGATTTGGGATCCGATTTAGGCGATGAAACTAAAATCACAACCATGGACTCCATTGAAAGCACTAGTACTTCAAATTTACACAATGAAACTCCAAATGAAAAGAAGAGGATAACACTTTTCCACATAAGGGTAATCTCAAAACATAGCAAAATTGATACTCTTTCTGATAGCGGCTCTCAAGCCAATCTCATCTATGGAAACATTGTCAAAAGTTTAAACTTGGAAACCATTCCACATCATAAGCCATATCCATTAGAATGGGTGTGTGAAAATGCACAATTGCAAGTAACTAGAAAGTGTAGACTGAAATTTGCCATTACTACAAATTTCATAGATGAAGTGGAGCTTGATGTTGTGACATTAGACATATGTGGTATAGTTTTGGGCAACCCATATCTCTATGACAGAAAAGTTATTTTCCATGGAAATGAAAACAAATACCGTTTTTTCAAATATGGAGTAGAGTACATTGTAAGAGCCTATAGCAAGAAACTAAATCTTTCATGTGTAAATGTGGGGCAAGTGAAAAGGCTAGTGAATTCTAGCAAGAAATTTGTACTTCTAATGATCAAACCCAAGAATGATATTGTTAATGAAGCTTTTCAAGGTTGTGACTCAAGATTGAATTCTCAATTTTTTGATGTTGTTAACAAATATGATGAGATGTTTCAAGAACCAAAATGATTGCCTCCCAAGAGAGGAATTCAACATGAAATATAGTTGTAGAAATATTTTCCTCTTCCTAACATTGGCATGTATAGGATGTCAGTGATGGAAAGTGAAAAAATTAAAAAGAAAATTCAAGAGTTGTTGGATAAAGGGATCATTAGGCCAAGTTCTTCACCATGTGGGTCACCTATTGTTTTGGTGCCAAAGAAAGATGGAATATGGGGCATGTGTGTGGACTTCCGCGCATTGAACAAGATTACGGTAAAGAACTATTACCCACTGCCTAGTATAGATGATTTACTTGATCAATTGAAAGATGCAAAGTATTTTAATAAGTTGGACTTAAGGAGTGGCTACCATCAAATTAGAATTGTTGAAGGAGAAATTTGGAAGACAACATTCAAGACAAAAACAAGGTTTGTTTGAATGGCTAGTTATGCCTTTTGGTTTATGTAATGCTCCTGCTACCTTCATGTGTGTGACTAATGATGTGTTGAGGCCATTTGTTGATGAGTTTGTTATAGTCTACTTAGATGAAATCTTAAATTCTAGTAAATCTCATGATGAACATGTCATTCATGTGAGAAAAGTACTTGATGTCTTAAAGAAATAACAATTGTATTATTTAGTTTACTTTGGTCATATTGTTGGAGGTGAGTTGAAAATAGATCCCTCCAAGAGTGATGTCAATTTGAATTGGCCAAGGCCCAAGACAGTTACTGAGGTAAGAAGTTTTTTGGGAGCAATGCAATATTAGAGGAAATTAATTTCTAATTCTTCTTCCATAGCAGCTCGTTTGCATGCATTGACTAGTGTGAAAAAGGTTTTTTAGTGGGGAGGCAAACAACAAAAGGCCTTTGATGCATTGAAGGAAAAGATCAGTTCAGCCCCAATACTTGCACTTCCAGAATTGAGACAATCATTTGAGATCCAGACTTATGCTAATGACTACACCATGGGTGAAGTCCTCATTCAGTATGGTAAGCCTATCTGTTTTCATTCAGAAACTTTCAATGGTACAATGATTAATTATCCTACATATGACAAGGAATTGTATGTATTATTGCAAAGTGTGAAAAATTGGAAACACTGCTTGATGGGTAAGGAAACAATCATTCACAATGATCATCATCCATTTCAATACTTCCAATCTCAATCTAAGTTGCGGCAATCAAGGCACTTCCAATGGATGGGTTTTATTCAACAATTCCACTTGGTGATAAGGTATAAGAAAATGTATCTACAATAAAGTTGTTGATATGCTTTCTAGGCCTATTATTAGTGCAACTACTTTACTCAAGGATAATTTTGTTTTCCATGATAGTTATATTGAGTAGTATGCATTAGACAATTACTTTTAGGATGTTTATGCAAGCTTGAGTCAAGGTAACCAAGTAGAGGAATTGGATTATCATTTTCATGATAACTTGTTGTTCTATCTTGGAAATATTTGTATTCCACAAGGAGAAAGAGTCAACATCATAAGAGAGGCACATACTTATCGTATTATTGGTCATTTTAGTGTAAGTAAGATGGTGGCACATCTATAGAGGTATTGTTATTAGCCTCGCATGCTTGAAAGTGTGTCACGTTTTATTAAAGGATGTTCATTATGTGTAATCGGTAAGCCTAGAAATAGGAGGTTAGGATTGTACACACCACTTCTGGTACCTTCATGACCATGGGATATTGTTTCTATGGATTTTGTAGGAGGTCTTCCATTGGCAAAAAGAGGTCATGATTAGTTGTATGTAGTTGTGGATAGGTTCAGCAAAATGTGTATTTTGATGCCATGTAAAAATAAAATTATGGCTAAAAAATCTGCTCAACTATTCTTTCAGAATGTATGGGTGCATTTTGGATTGCCCACATCCATTGTTAGTGATCGAGATTTTCACTTTGTTGGGAACTTATGGTCAAGTTTTTGGGGATTCATGGACACCAAATTGAAAAAGAGTACAACATTTCATCTGCAAACAGATGGTCAAATAGAGGTGGTCAATAGGGCCGTGATACATCTTCTTTGTGGGTATTGCAGCAAGCATCCTAAGTTGCAGGATGAACATTTGCACTACATTCAACATGCTTACAACCAAACCAAGCACTCTTCAACTCAAACATCACCATTTGAAGCATGTTTGGGATACTTGTCTAAGTCTCCTTTGGATATTATTTTTGGAAAGGATGTTTCTATTGATGGTCATAATGACATAGACAAATCAAGAAGGTTCATTGAAAAAATCCAATTGGTACACCAAAGAGTTCAAGAAAAACTAGATAAGAGTCAAGGCAAGTACAAGTCAAGGCAAGTACAAGTCAAGGCACGACAAGCATCGAGTAGATCACAAGTTCCAAGTCGGTGATGAATTTTGGCTTCACATTAGCAAAGAGAGGCTCCAAGGAGAAAGTAAAAATCTGAAACCAATTCGATATGATCCATTCAAAATTCTGAAAAAAGATTGGTGAAAATGCCTTCAGGTTCAATTTGCCTTCATATATGCAAATTTATGCTACTTTTAATGTTGAAAAATTAAGGTTGTATGAGCCTCCTTTAATTCAAGATCAAGGAGAAAATATCTAGATTCCATACATTGTGGATATTTCTCCTAAATACCTTGATGAACTACAACAAGACACCATTCTTGACAGAAGAACAAGGTCTACAAAATGAGGGAGTGTGGATTGCCTTTTTGAGTGGAGCTGAAAGGAACAAATCCTTCCAAGGCCAAATGGGTTGAGATTGGAAAGGTAAGGGAACTATACCCTTACCTTCTGAACAATTGAAAGTGACCTTTTGGGGTCCAAAAGCTTCCAGTGGGGAGGAATAATCAGGTACTCAAAAGTTTTCTCAAAATTCAAAGTTGTCGGATTGGTGTGGAACATAAAATATTGTGTAGTGCTCGTCATCCTGAATCTGGCACAACTCGTTTCACACGAAACAGACTCTGTATGCTCCTAGAAACATGTTATGTCCATTTTCCAAAATAGGTGAATTTTTCAAAATTGTGACAGCCTAGTTAGTAATCTGTATTACTGACGTAGTAGGCTGATGTGGTAGTTGACTGTGTTTTCTTTGGTGAATCAAGTAGTGCCAAGTGGCATGGTTTCATTAGTTTTGATTTGGGCAAATTTCATTGGTCGGTTGGTGACCAACCACAGGCTGCTACATGGGCCAACCGGAGGCCGCCACGTGGCAGCATGAGGCCACCAAAAATATTGTTAAGGGCTGAATGGATCGGACGGGGGTTGAACACCAAACCTTTGTCCAACAAAACTTGCCAACTACCAACGCGCCACTATATTGCTTGTTATATATTGATATGCCAATTGTATTTAAACTTTACATTGTGCACCATCCGGAAAAGGGGCCAACCACAGGTACTAGCCCCTGGACGCATGCACTCAACACGATCGTGGGTGGAGGAGTGGGGTCCCGACTAGCAGGGGCATGCAGTTAGCCTTGGCCCCTGGGCACATGGCCTCCACATGACCACATCTTTTAGAGTTAAGGCCTTAGAGGATGAATTAAGGCGCTGACTAAATCAGCTGGATTTTGGGCAAAATGGCACTTAGTTAGCATAATTTGGGGCGAAATTGTGGGACTGCTGCCGGATTTGGGGGATTTTGTAGAGAGAATAGTGCAAGAGCTAGGGAAAGCCATAACTTCTTCATCTTTTTACCAATTCAGGAGCAGAAAGAGGCTAGACAAGTTTTTTTGGGCATTCTGGGGCTGCAATGCAATCATCTCACAAAATAGAAGGAAATATATAACAAATATTTCAAAATCAACCTCTTCGAGGGGGAAACCTCCTTTACATTACAAAAATGAATAATTAATCAATGATAAAAATGAAAATACCTCCTTTCTATATATAGGAGTCTAACGAGTCCCAATAAAATGAGAGGCTACATAATAATAATATTGTAGAGAGACAACAACAACAATAGTGGGCTTCTATGGGGCACAATAATAACAACATGGGGACTATATGGGCATAATAATATAATAAGGGGGTTGCACTAATAACAATAAAGGGTTACACTAGTAGTATAGGGACCTAACAAGCCCCTTTCCCTTCAAAAAGTGTTGTCCTCAACGATTGAGTAGTTCTCGATGCTTTTGTACAAAATTCTCATCCTCCCATGTGGAATCTTAAGTGGGTAAGTTCTCCCACTTGATAAGATACTCTGAAATTGATCGATTTCATAGTTGTCGATTTCTTGTTTCTGTGATTGCTTCAGGTTCCAATATTTTTTTCCTTCCTCGTTAAGTTCTGGAAATATTGTTTGAACTAGGATCTTCTCACCTATAACCTTCTTTAAGCATGAAACATGGAAAACTAGGTGCACTCGGGAAGATGTAGGAAGCTCCAATTTGTATTCCATAGTACCAATCTTTTGTAACACCTTGTACGAACCATAATACTTTGGCGATAATTTATTATCCTTCTTAGCCTGCTTGAGGGACATTTGTTTATATGTTTGTAGTCATAGAAATACCCAATCACCTACATCAAAAATTATTTCCTTGCGAAGCTGATCTTCCTGTTGTTTCATTATATTCTACACCAAACTGAGGTTATCCTTTAAGAGTTTGAGAAATTTTTGTTGATGCTCGATGTGATCTTCCACTGCTTGAACCTTAGAATTTTATTTTAAATATGATGTGATGGACAGTGGATGATATTCATAAAGTGCCATAAATGGGGTCCTTTTTGCTGCAGTATGGAAGGAAGTGTTATACCACCATTCAGCTAAAGGCAACCAATTGAACCATTGTGTTTGTTGATTAGATGCAAAGCAACAAATATATTCTTCCAAACATTTTTTCACTCTATTAGTTTTCCCATCAGATTGAGGATGACAAGATGAACTATGAGCTAACTGAGTACACAGACAAGAAAATAATTTTGTCCAAAAGTTTCCAATGAAAATGGGATCTCTGTTGCTTAAAAATAAGCTTTGGGTTTCCGTGTAGCTTTTGAATTGTTCCCATAAATCCAGTAGCAATTGTTCTTGCTTTAAATGGATGAGATTATGCACAAAAGTGTGCATAATTGGTAAGTCTATCAACTACCACCATGATGAAACTCTTTCCTTCACACTTGGGTAAACATATGATAAAATCCCTTGAAACCTCCTCCATTAGTTTGAACATGATCCTTCCAAAACTTTCTGTAGATTAGTATATCATCAAAAAAATACTAACACAAATTTTCTAGGGAAGGGTTTGTAAATGATATTCATCAAACCTTGAAATGTAGAAGGTGCATTGGTAAGCCCAAAAGGCATGACCAAAATTTCATAATGACCCTCATGAGTTCTAAATGTTGTTTATGGATTGTCTTTAGTCTTCATTCTGATTTGATGATATCTTGAACGAAGATGCAACTTGGTGAAGTAAATTGTTCCATGTCATTCATCCAATAATTCATCAATGACAAGAATGGGAATTTATCTTTAATAGTAAGCTTGTTGAGCTCCCTATAATCTGGAAACATGCACCATGATCCATCCTTCTTGTGTGCCAATACCATTGGAGCAAAGAAAGAACTTTGACTAGGTTGAATTATACTTGTTAGCACTCAGGTTGTTCCCTTTGACTCCCAAGGGAATACGGCCGAGGTAACCACAAACCAGTCTTTGGACTGCAGGTCCTAGCCTACCAACAGTCAGAGAGGGCTCTCTCTTCAGGATTTTTAACTTTGTTTAAGGGCGTGATTTTAGGCTAGATATGAGGCACATGGGTTTGATTTGATTTTGATTGATGGGGTGGTTGATCTTATTCAAACTGAGTTGACATGCAAAGAGTAAGAAGTTCAAACCATTGGGCATGGAGTCATGTCTGTGAACTGAGGTGTGTTTTTTCTCTGGTAGAAGAGGGGAATATGGAGCAGCATAGCCACACATGGCACAATGATTTTTTGCTGGAACAAGAGTGAAATGGAAGTTAGGGAACGAGAGGCAATTAAGGATTTCTCATCCAGCCAAAGACGGAAAGTGGATGAGTGATATCTGGGAGCAATGAAGAATTCCCAGACAGCATTCATATGTGAAATGGACAGCTTAAACAGGTGCAATTAAGAATGCATATTCATCACTATTTCATAGGAAAACATGGAAAGTTACAAGAATTGAGCACAGAGGGCATGAAAACCAATTCTGGTCTATTTTTTTTCTTGCAACTTAGATTATGATATATATTTGATACAGCTACGTATAAACTGATAAACAAAGGGAGGGACAACTTATTGAACCATGAGCAAGCACGAGAATTCCATACCAATTTATTTAGCCATTTAAAACACAGCCAGCCAGTTCAGATGCAAGTATTCCAGCAATCTTTAATTACAGAAGTTCTTAAATATTTACAGTGCAGCTCTCAGAATGAGAGATCAACCAAACAACCCACCAACCCCTATTACATTGTTTAGGGTTGTATTTATAGGCAAAATATCTACAACAAAGATCTGCTAGAAGATCTTTTTCAGGAAATAAATGCAGTTAACCTAACTTGTCTTATAAGTAATGAAAATATCTATCTAATGCTGTGCTGGGGGCAGTTGTTTCAAAATGTGGCTATCTGTCGTCCTCTGGTAGCTCTGCTTGTCCAATATGCAATTGCTACACCTTTCACTTCTCACTTGCACCTCTTAGTCGGTTCTGCTACTCTTAGGTGACTATGATTCCCATTTAATTTGTTATGATTCGGTTTTAATGGCCTGTGACTCTGTCCTAGTATACATTGATTTGGTTTGGATGGTCTTTAATAATTTCCCAGCTCTGATATGGTCGATCTGATACTCTCTGCCGCTTCACTGATACTCTCTGATTGAATCGGGGCTTCTTCCTCTCTCTGATGTGGTAAAAACTATTAAATCGCCCCTTTTCTGCCCTTTCGTGGCAAAAACAGTCACTGAGAAAAAAGATTCCCCATTTTGGCCTATTTCCCATAGCGATGCACGATTAGCGCTAAGCGCTAATCGCGCATCGAAAACTGCCTCAGAATTTGATTCCGGGCCTCCGAAGCCTCAGCAGTGGGACCCAGTATGGATGATGACGTCAGTAGGGTGACGTGGCAGGGTGACGTGGCAGGGATGCAGCAGGGTGACGCACAGTGGCCGGTGAGGTGGCGGCATCGTCATGCGGCGAAGTGGCAACAGGGGAGGGTGATAAGCGGTTTGCGTCGGACCGCTTTTGGTACGGGGGCGGTATCTGTCAGGGGCGGCCCGACGCAATAAAAAGCCGCCAAGTGTCCCGGTGTACGAAGGTGAAACCGTCGACCATCGGGCACTATGGTGCTGTCATGTAAGGGCGCCCGATATGCACGAGGGCTGTCGGATCTGGGAGAGACGATCTGATGGTGGTCGGGGGGGTAAGATGATCGGAGTTTAATCAAAATGCACACGCGATAAACGTTAATTATTCGCAGCGGTGGTGGGTTTTAGACTTTAGGTTTTTAGGGTTAAACATGCGCTCGCGGTCACAGTTATTCATTGACCAAATATCAATGAAATGAAAAGGTTATGCATGCGCGGGGTGTGATGTGGTTTGGTCTGCGGGGGAGGGGTTTGGCATGATTATTTGTTAAAACCAGAGGTTAAAAAAATCCCAGGGGAAATGAATGCGGAAGGGCTAATACTAAGGCCCCAAATGGACCTAGTATTTCCCGGACTTTTGTTATTAGGGTATAGTTGCCATAGGGTGTGATATTTAATATTTTTTGGGTCTTTTATATAGTTTTTTGTAGAATAGGGATGGGAAAGTGGTTAGGGAGCTACATAGTAGAATTAGGAGTTAATATGACTTGGTGGAGTGGAAATGTAAGGGGAATGATGGAAATGGACTCTTGGGCAGATCCCAAGGTCCTTACGGGAATGTTAGTGAATGAGTTTGGGAAATAAGAAGAGAGGGGAGTTAGAGATGCCTTGCTTGATCTGATTCAACATGAGAAAGTGCCACCAAACTGTGATCTGGATAGATATAACACTTGAAAATATGGAATGGATCACATAGCTTGATTTCTGCAACCACAGAACTACTTACCCAGCCTACTTTACCTAACATTTTTTCTTCTTTTGGTTTGGGTGCATTTGAACTAGCAAACCCAATTTTTCAACTTTTTCCTTTATTTACTATCCTCCTATCTACATCTACACTTATTCCATCCAGGGGCTCAGATTAAGCTGTTGAGCACCCTTGCTTCTCTACCTATCTAAGAATCTGCCCAGATTAAGCTGTTTGGACAGATAATGATTCTCTATATTCTACAACGGAAAATTGAAACCTAGGGAGACCAAGATTAAGCTGTTTGGATCTCCCTTTAAACTGAAAATTCTTCAAAAACAGAATAACTCCTCAAAATTTGGAATACAGCAGAGGCATTTAGGCTGGCAGACCCTCATGGACACTTTCTTCGGCCTGAGTATCAAATATGGAACATTGCAACCTGCAGAGAATGACATATTTAGCATGAAAAATGTCAATCATGAAAAATGAATACCTGCTATGAGCAGGAGGCTAACAGTGGCTCCACTTGGGGATGGCATTTCCTTGTGAAAGGCCAAGAACAGTAGGTCAGAATGCCTTAATCTTCACTTGTTGCTGTACTCTGAAAACTTTCCTTTGCTGATTGCTTTATTTATGAACATGACAGCAGACCTTGAAGAGCTTATGGCCTTCACTTCGGGCTTCAACTACAGCAAGCTTGCTGTCTAAACAAAAACTGAAATCCTACCTACCTACTCTAACCAGCACTTACTTTGCTATTAGGTGAAATGAAATAACCAGTGCAGCCATTCAAGCATTATAAACATGAACGAACTTTGCTGCTTGTGCTTGCTGGCAGAAAAAACTGAGATGTTGAAGTCTGATATGGCTTGGCTAATCTTTGAGAAGACCAGGAAACTGTTGACCTTCTTTGCTAAAACAAGAAACTGTACAAAAGGGTCCTGTAGCATATATACATTATTGCCGAACTGAATTGAAGAACTGCACAAAGGTATGGGATCACTATCATGCCTTGGAATAGGGATATCATCCACACTCTGATACTGAGGGACATAACCCGCTAGTGGAGAAGAGGGCCTATCTACTTCATCATACCCCCTGTCAGCACATGCATCATATACCACCTGAACTGATATTTTCACTTTATTACAAGCAGGCTCATATGGCCTTTGACTGATCTGCACGGGCTGCTCCTTTTCTTCTTTGAAAACCTCAGATGGCTGAACATAAAGAGGCAGGGGATCCACTTGGATAACTTGATCATATGCTGCTGCTTCTAAGTCTTCCTCCATCTAATACTTGATGGCTCTGTGGGGCTGCAAAGCTAGAGGCAATATATTTTGAACACTGGTTTGGGCTTCCTCTAGATGATCCTTATCAACAGTGGCTGATATTCTCTTATTAATTGTATGATAATTTTCCTTAATAAACTGAAAGGATTCGAAACAAAATGGTAAAGTTCCTTCACTGAAATCAAAATTTTCCGTGCTTTCCTCCTTTATTTCATAGCTAATATGGGCATGTTGCTCATTGATTTCGGGTTGTTGAACCTGAATTTTGTTTTCTGCGAAACTAGGTTCTGATTTCTCTGTAAGGCTGATTTGGTCATTAGGCTCATCATCATCATCATACTCATCATATTTTGGCAAGCAATTGAAAGAAGAGAAGATGTTATGTTCATATAGTATATCAGGAGATTGCTCCATCATGTATGGCTGTACGAATATGTCATCTGTTTTGTGGTAGGTTTGTTCATGAATGTCATTACTTTCCTGTTGCAAAACATATGTGTTCAGATGTTCTAAACATTCCACTTTCATTGTGATCATTTCTTCTGACATTTGTAGCCAACCATGAAGTCTTTCTTCTTGCTCTGCTTTGTGGTTTTCCTCCCTGATCTTCAGATTTGCCTCTATGTCCACTGCCATGTCCTGCATTTTTTCCATAGTAGGGGGGCTCCTTTCTCTCAAATGGAATTCTATTTCTGGGTCAAAAGCTCTTGGATAATGCACTAGAGCTAGATCAGGGGGAGGTCTAATATTCAAAGGCAGAGCATGATAAACTTGATTGAATCGATCATGAAATTGTTGAATAGATTCGCTTGGATTTCTTTTTAACTGATTATAATCTTCAATGAGCAAGAGGAAGTTAAGTTTGATCGTCCATCTATCAAGGAAGACCTTGGAAAACTACTGAAGATTCGAGATGCTAGCCTCAGGCAAGGCTTTAAACCAAGTCCTAACTTCGCTTTGCAAAGAAAGGGCAAACAGCCTGATACTAACATCCTCCTCCTGTACTTCAAATATATTAAGATAATCTTGAAAGGCTTGGATATGCTTTTGGGCAGTAATACCATTCCCTCCATCAAATCTTGGGAGATAATGATTTTTGGGCAGAGGATTAAGCACAGGAGGCAACACAAGAGGCTTATACCTATCAGGAACTTTACGGGGCACGTGAGTATGTACAATGATTGGCTGAATGGGCTCAATATGAACACGGATAGCATGATTGGATTTGATATTTGTTTCCTCCTTAGCTGTATGATGATTCTCAGCAGCTTTTAAAGGCTGCTGTTGTAATGTGCAAGGAGGCCTTTCAACAATATTTTCAAACGGAAAGTCATGAAAATCTAATTTAAAATCGTTTTTAAAATACAATATACACAGCAAAATTTTGTGGAAGAGAAAGAACATGAGATGTTGGATAGTAGTCCAGGTCAATAGCCTGATCTGCTCATATATTTCTCCTGGGTTCATTTCTCCAGTGGAGTCTTTATTATGGGGATTATGTGGAGTCGCCAGGTGGATAAGTAAATGAACTTTGAAGGGCCTGATCTTTTTCCACCACACAGATCAGGACTTAATATGCAACAAGAAGCAAAATATTTTTTTGATTTTTTTGATATTTTGTGACTTTTCAAAATAAGTTTAGGAATTATTGGAAAGGCAAACTAATAAAAAATGGGGATCTACAGTAATGAACAGATGATTGTCCCTAGTGGAGTCACCATTATGTTAGCACTTAGGTTGTTCCCTTTGACTCCCAAGGGAATACGACCGAGGTAACCACAAACCAGTCTTTGGACTGCAGGTCCTAGCTTACCAACAGTCAGAGAGGGTTCTCTCTTTAGGATTTTTAACTTTGTTTAAGGGGTGATTTTAGGCTAGATATGAGGCACATGGGTTTGATTTGATTTTTATTGATGGGGTGGTTGATCTTATTCAAACTGAGTTGACATGCAAAGAATAAGAAGTTCAAACCATTGGGCATGGAGTCATTTCTGTGAACTGAGGTGTGTTTTTTCTCTGGTAGAAGAGGGGAATATGGAGCAGGATAGCCACACATGGCACAATGATTATTTGCTGGAACAAGAGTGAAATGGAAGTTAGGGAATGAGAGGCAATTAAGGATCTCTCATCCAGCCAAAGAGGGAAAGTGGATGACTGATATCTGGGAGAAATGAAGAATTCCCAGACAACATTCATATAGTGAAATGGACAGCTTAAACAGGCGCAATTAAGAATGCATATTCATCACTATTTCAGAGGAAAACATGGAAAGTTACAAGAATTGAGCACAAAGGGCATGAAAACCAATTCTGGTCTATTCTTTTTTCCTGCAACTTAGATTATGATATATATTTGATACAGCTACATATAAATTGATAAACAAAGGGAGGGACAACTTATTGAACCATGAGCAAGCACGAGAATTCCATACCAATTTCTTCAGCCATTGAAAACACAACCAGCCAGTTCAGATGCAAGTATTCCAACAATCTTTGATTACAGAAGTTCCTAAATATTTACAGTGCAACTCTCAGAATGAGAGATCAACCAAACAACCCACCAACCCCTATTACATTGTTTAGGGTTGTATTTATAGGAAAAATATCTACAACAAAGATCTGCTAGAAGATCTTTTTCAGGAAATAAATGCAATTAACCTAACTTGTCTTATAAGTAATGAAAATATCTATCTAATGCTGCGCTGGGGGCAGCTGTTTCAAAATGTGGCTATCTGTCATCCTCTAGCAGCTCTGCTTGTCCAATCTGCAATTGCTGCACCTTTCACTTCTCACCTGCACCTCTTAGTCGGTTCTGCTGCTCTTAGGTGACTGTGATTCCCATTTAATTTGTTGTGATTCGGTTTTAATGGCCTGTGACTCTGTCCTGGTATGCATTGATTTGGTTTGGATGGTCTTTAATGCTTTCTCGGCTCTGATATGGTTGATTTGATACTCTCTGCCGCTTCACTGATACTCTCTGATTGAATCGGGGCTTCTTCCTCTCTCTGATGTGGTAAAAACTGTTAAATTGCCCCTTTTCTGCCCTTTCGCGGCAAAAACAATCACTGAGAAAAAAGATTCCCCATTTTGGCCTATTTCCCATAGCGATGCACGATTAGTGCTAAGTGCTAATCGCACATCGAAAACTGCCTCAGAATTTGATTTCGGGCCTCCGAAGCCTCGATTTCGCTTTTGCGTGTTTTCCTTTCGGTGGATGATGTTAGTGGTACGGCGGTTAACGTCAGCAGTGGGACCCAGTACGGATGATGATGTCAGCAAGGTGACATGGCAGGGTGATGTGGCAGGGTGACGCAGCAGGGTGACACAGCAGGGTGCAGCATAGTGGCCGGTGAGGTGGCGGCATCGTCATGCGGCGAAGTGGCAACAAGAGAGGGCGGTAAGCGGTTTGCGTTGGACTGCTTTTGGTACGGGGGCGGTATCTGTCAGGGGCGGCTTGACGCAATAAAAAGCCGCCAAGTGTCCCGGTGTAAGATGGTGAAACCGTCGACCATCGGGCACTATGGTGTTGTCATGTAAGGGCGCCCGATATGCGCGAGGGCCGTCAGATCTGGGAGAGACGTTCCGACGATGGTCGGGGGGGGGGGGGTAAGATGATTGGAGTTTAATCAAAATGCGCGCGTGATAAATGTTAATTATTCACGGCGGTGGTGGGTTTTAGAATTTAGGTTTTGAGGGTTAAACGCGCGCTCGGGGTCACGGTTATTCATTGACCAAATATCAATGAAATGCAAAGGTTATGCATGCACGGGGTGTGATGTGGTTTGGTCTGCGGGGGAGGGGTTTGGCATGATTATTTGTTTAACTAGAGGTTAAACAAATCCCATGGGAAATGAACGCGGAAGGAGTAATACAAAGGCCCCAAATGGACCTAGTATTTCCCGGACTTTTGTTAGGCTATAGTTGCCATAGGGTGGGATATTTAATATTTTTTGGGTTTTTAATATAGTTTTTTGTAGAATAGGGATGGGAAAGTGGTTAGGGAGCTATATAGTAGAATTAGGAGTTAATATGACTTGGTGGAGTGGAAATGTAAGGGGAATGATGGAAATGGACTCTTGGGCAGATCCCAAGGTCCTTGCGGGAATGTTAGTGAATGAGTTTGGGAAATAAGAAGAGAGGGGAGTTAGAGATGCCTTGCCTAATCTGATTCAACATGAGAAAGTGCCACCAAACTGTGATATGGATAGATATAACACTTGAAAATATGGAATGGATCACATAGCTTGATTTTTGCAACCACAGAACTACTTACCCAGCCTACTTTACCTAGCATTTTTTCTTCTTTTGGTTTGGGTGCATTTGAACTAGCAAACCCAATTTTTCAAAATTTTCCTTTATTTACTATCCTCCTATCTACATCTACACTTATTCCATCCAGGGGCTCAGATTAAGCTGTTGAGCACCCTTGCTTCTCTACCTATCTAAGAATCTGCCCAGATTAAGCTATTTGGACAGATAATGATCCTCTATACTCTACAACGGAAAATTGAAACCTAGGGAGACCAAGATTAAGCTGTTTGGATCTCCCTTTAAACTGAAAATTCTTCAAAAATGGAATAACTCCTCAAAATTTGGAATACAGTAGAGGCATTTAGGCTGGCAGACCCTCATGGACACTTTCCTCGGCCTGAGTATCAAATATGGAACATTGCAGCCTGCAGAGCATGACATATTTAGCATGAAAAATGTCAATCATGAAAAATAATACCTACTATGAGCAGGAGGCTAATAGTGGCTCCACTTGGGGATGGCCTTTCCTTGTGAAAGGCCAAGAACAGTAGGTCAGAATGCCTTGAGCTTCACTTGTTGCTGTACTCTGAAAACTTTCCTTTGCTGATTGCTTTATTTATGAACATGACAACAAACCTTGAAGAGCTTATGGCCTTCACTTCAGGCTTCAACTGCAGCAAGCTTGCTGTCTAAACAAAAACTGAAATCTTACCTACCTACTCTAACCAACAGTTACTTTGCTGTTAGGTGAAATGAAATAACCAGTGCAACGATTCAAGCATTATAAACATGAACGAACTTTGCTGCTTGTGCTTGCTAGCAGAAAAAACTGAGTTCTTGAAATCTGATATGGCTTTGCTAATCTTTGAGAAGACCAAGAAACTGTTGACCTTCTTTGCTGAAACAAGAAACTGTACAAAAGGGTCCTGCAGCATATATACATTATTGCCGAACTGAATTGAAGAACTGCACAAAGGTCTAGGATCACTATCATGCCTTGGAATAGGGATATCATCCACACTCTGATACTGAGGGACACAACCTGCTATTGGAGAAGAGGACCTCTCTACTTCATCATACCCCCTGTCAGCACATGCATCATATACCACCTGAACTGATATTTGCACTTTATTACAAGCAGGCTCATATGGCCTTTGACTGATCTGCACTGGCTGCTCCTTTTCTTCTTTGAAAACCTCAGATGGTTGAACATAAAGAGGAAGGGGCTCCACTTGGATAACTTGATCATATGCTGCTGCTTCTAAGTCTTCCTCCATCTGATACTTGATGGCTCTGTGGGGCTGCAAAGCTAGAGGCAATATATTTTGAACACTGGTTTGGGCTTCCTCTAGATGATCCGCATCAACAGTTGCTGATATTTGCTTATTAATTGTATGATAGTTTTCCTTAATAAACTGAAAATATTCGAAACAAAATGGTAAAGTTCCTTCACTGAAATCAAAATTTTCTGCGCTTTCCTCCTTTATTTCATAGCTAATATGGGCATGTTGCTCATTGATTTCGGGCTGCTGAACCTGAATTTTGCTTTCTGCGAAACTAGGTTCTGATTTCTCTGTAAGGCTGATTTGGTCATTAGGCTCATCATCATCATCATACTCATCATATTTTGGCAAGCAATTGAAAGAAGATAAGATGTTATGTTCATATAGTATATCAGGAGATTGCTCCATCATGTATGGCTGTACGAATATGTCATCTGTTTTGTGGTAGGTTTGTTCATGAATGTCATTACTTTCCTGTTGCAAAACAGATGTGTTCAGATGTTCTAAACATTCCACTTTCATTGTGATCATTTCTTCTGACCTTTGTAGCCAACCATGAAGTCTTTCTTCTTGCTCTGCTTTGCAGTTTTCCTCCCTGATCTTCAGATTTGCCTCTATGTCCACTGTCATGTCCTTCATTTTTTCCATAGTAGGGGGACTCCTTTCTCTCAAACGGAATTCTATTTCTAGGTCAAAAGCTCTTGGATAATGCACTAGAGCTAGATCAGGGGGAGGTCTAATATTCAAATGCAGAGCATGATAAACTTGATTGAATCGATCATGAAATTGTTGAACAGATTAGCTTGGATTTCTTTTTAACTAATTATATTCTTCAATGAGCAAGAGGAAGTTAAATTTGATCGTCCATCTATCAAGGAAGACCTTGGAAAACTGCTGAAGATTCGAGATGCTAGCCTCAGGCAAGGCTTTAAACCAAGTTCTAACTTCACTTTGAAAGAAAGGGCAAACAGCTTGATACTAACATCCTCCTCCTCTACTTCAAATATATTAAGATAATCTTCAAAGGCTTGGATATGCTTTTGGGCAGTAATACCATTCTCTCCATCAAATCTTGGGAGATAATCAGGATGATGTTTAGGCAGAGGATTAAGCACAGGAGGCAACACAAGAGGCTTATACCTGTCAGGAACTTTACGGGGCACGTGAGTATGTACAGGGATTGGCTGAATGGGCTCAATATGAACAAGGATAGCATGATTGGCTTTGATATTTGTTTCCTCCTTAGCTGTATGATGATTCTCAGCAGCTTTTAAAGGCTGCTGTTGTAATGTGCAAGGAGGCCTTTCAACAATATTTTCAAACGGCAAGTCATGAAAATCTAATTTAAAATCGTTTTTAAAATACAATATACACAGGAAAATTTTGTGGAAGAGAAAGAACATGACCTGTTGGATAGTAGTCCAGGTCAACAGCCTGATCTGCTCATATATTTCTCTTGGGTTCATTTCTCCAGTGGAGTCTTTATTATGGGGATTATGTGGAGTCGCCAGGTGGATAAGTAAATCAACTTTGAAGGGTCTGATCTTTGTCCACCACATAGATTAGGACTTAATATGCAACAAGAAGCAAAATATTTTTTTGATTTTTTTGATTTTTTGTGATTTTTTGTTACTTTTCAAAATAAGTTTAGGAATTATTGGAAAGGCAAACTAATAAAAAATGGGGATTAACATTTCTTTTGTTCTCATCATGAGTTTCCTCTGCTACCTTTTCGACATTAGGAAGCCTTTCTTGTAGTGACTTTGTTCCACCTTCCTTCAAAACTTTCATGTATTTCTTCAAATATTCCATGTTTCCATTCGAATTTTCTTCTATACCATTTATCTTATTGATCATATCTTCAATCACATTCTTCAAATCATCCCTCCAATTTTCCTTACTAGGTGTTTCTATTTTCTTGATTCGATTCATTCTTTTTATTGCTTTTAGGAGCTTGATATTGAATTTGTTGCATGTATGAAATTTCATATCTCAAAGATATGAAATTGTGATTTGTGGTATCCTTCTACATCTTCTTTCAAACATTACCAGTCTGATTGAAATTGGATTCTCCAAGAAAGAGTTATTCCCAATTTCCCAACATGACCTGATTATATACTTTTTTAGTAGAGAGAACTTTTACGAAGTGCCATGTGTCATTGCTTCGACCTTTGGACCTAAAAACAATACACAGAAAAATAAATTCCATCCTCTTTCTGTAAATTTTGATGAAATTTCAATATGATACTTAGAGATAAAGTTATGACAATTTTCCCAAGGTCAGTTGTTTGGGATGTAATTAGGGAGCTTGCAAAAATGCTAACTTCCTTGGATCATATCTTTGAAAATATAGCGAGGCAAGATCTAAAATTCAGATCCGAGGTTTATCAAGATTTTGGCTCAAATGGGTTTTAATTTCAGCTTCTGAAACATCGTCAAAAAAAAGTTATTGTGAAAATTCCACTATGACTTGTTTGGAGCAGCGAAACCCTAGAATCTAGATACCAAATGTTATGCAACTAGGTCACAAAATAGAAGAAAATATAGATCAACGACTTCAAAATCAGCCTCTTTGAGGGGGAAACTTCCTTTACATTCAACAAATGAAAAATTCATCGATGATACAAATGAAAAGACCTCATTTCTATATATAGGAGTCTAAGGGGTCCCAATACAATTAGAGCCTACATAACAATAATATTGTAGGGGCACAACAATAACAATAGTGGGCTTCTATGGGGCACAGTAATAACAACATGGGGACTATATGGGCACAACAATACAATAAGGGGGTTGCACTAATAACAATAGGGTGTTACACTAGTAGTATAGGGACCTAACAGGAGCCATTGGAGCATGTTTTAGAGTTGTTTGAGCATTGTAAACTAATGTATTCACACTTTTGAGCATAATAGAGAGGGAAAAGCCATTGGAAGCTAGACCAAGGAGACGTAGCTCAGGCGGGGTGAAATCATTCATCATGTGCTATTGTGATACTATTTTGGTGATGTTCTTGTATGTTATTTGTCGTTTTTCAATCATTTGTTTATGGTAATTTGTATATGAAAACACTCAAAAATTCATGATAAAACTTGCAATTAACCTCATGAACCCTTAAGAACTTTTCCAATATTTTGAAAATAAATTTAGCACAACAAAACTAATTTTCCCATTCCGATCAATCAATAGAGATGTCTTTAGTGGTGTCGTTTTGAAAAATTTTTGGTTCCTTGCATTTATGTCTTAGGGAGTATTTGTCATCACAGTAGTAGCAGGGTCCTTATTTCCTTTTTTGGGCCATTTTTGTCGGTGACACCTTTTGAACCTTAAGTGTTTGGGTGGGGCCCATAGCTGGGGTGGGACATGCCTTTGTAATGATATTTGGAGAATTGGATTGGGCATTTAAAGCGACTTATACATTTGAGGCTTTGCGGCATGCTTCAAACCAATTAGTTGGGTGATTCATTTAGAAATGGGCTTGAATAGACATGGTATTGAATGGATTCCTTTAGGCCATTGATGAAACATTCCAAGTAAAAGACATCTCCTAGTCATTCATTCTAGATGACCAATTATTCAAAGGATGCAATGTAGTCTCGTACTGTAGCCATTTTCTTGAGCTTTGTGAGATGACCTAGAATGTGAGATTCCTGATCAAAGTGGCCACAAATGGCCTTTGAGAACATGTTCCAAGTTGGCCTCCCTAGATAGCATTTATTATTCCACTGCCACCATTTCCATCACTCTTGGTCCAAGCAAAGAGATCCCATATTTAGTTTGGTGTCATCATCCGAGATATTATTAAGGTGGAAATATTGTTCCATTCGTGCCACCCATATTGTCGGGTTAGAACCATAAAATTTGTACACATCTAGCTTGGGTGTCTGGTGGCTTGAATATTGGTGACCTCCATGGAAATGAATGTGATGGTTGGATTATCCTTCTATGTGTGCACCAACATTATGTTACTCTCCCATGGGTTCATGAGACTTTTTTAGGGCTTCCAATACTATTGTTGTGATATTGTCATTAAAGGATGCCTGGAAGTCATTGATTTTTTTCTCGAGGGCTTCAACTTTCTCCGCAGCCATAACTCGAGACTTGGTACCATGCATACACTAGTGCTCATCAAATTTTGAGCTTACTTAAGAGTAGTATGGTTGGAAAGAGGGAAAGATCATGAGTCTAGTGATGCAGATCACTTGAAGTTGTGTCGAGAAAAATTTAGGACCACATAAAAATTAGAGGGCTTATAGGTGAAGGGTACCACTGCAATCAAATTGTCATATTGAATCTTATGGGCTAGGTATCTTGCAAGTGTCTTGTGATGGCCCCAAACCATTTTTTTATTCCAAAGTGATTTTAACTCCTAGCTTATCAATACTATAGTGGCTGAAATCCAAAATTTTTGATACTGCCAAATATCCTGCAAAAATAAGAGCTGGACTATAGTAACATAAGCCCCAAAGTCTTAGCACTGTAAAATGTTCTGTGACAATATGATCAAGACGATATTGGTGAAAACCCTCATTGCACAAAGAGTCTAATATGTGGTGTGGAAACCCCAATTGTTGAATTTGATCTGTAGGTTTACGACAAAACCCCAACTATTGGATTTGATTTGTACAACGACGACTGAACCCCAGATACTGGTTCTTATCTAGATGAAAAGGTAGGGGGGCGATCTTCAGATATTTGAGGGAACTATGGTCACAAATGAGTGTCATGTGCTACATATCATGATATACACAAGGGTCAAATAGTAATACTCAACCCAATCTTTCAGAGCACTAACTAGGGAGGATTGATTATACCCTTAGTCGTACTACCTGACTACCCTTATGTACATGTGATTAATTTCCCCAAGTGTTGTTCTCAGTGTACAGTAGTAGCAAGATGCCCGATGATTTGTCTAAGGTTAGTTTTTAGGTTACCCCAAGGGGGCTTCTGATATACCCAAGGGTACGTGGAAATGAAGTATGTGTGTGGTTTTGTCTAATGTGCTACTAATCGAAGGGGTACCCACAGGTGTTACAAGAGATTCCAACAAGTATGACCACTTCTTGTAGTTCCTGTGTGCATGTTTCCCTAAATCCATAGGTTTATGCACTCAATGACAAATCCCTATTAGTTAAGGTTGTCATTGATGTCAATATGCCATTGGCCAAGATGGAAAATATTCTTGAGATGCATAGTTCCAGATTATGATGTCATAACTCTTGTTTGACAAGGATGCCATCAATTAATATGTCAAGCCACTAATGAATAAGTCTTAAGAAGTGCCTAGTTCCAAGTGTCAATCATGTGCCTTGTTTGATGACCTAGAACTTAACCCTTGATGACATATGGAGGACTACACTTGATGATGTCATGCACTTGATGATGTCATAAACTTGATGAATAACCACACTTGATGATGCCACTTAATGAGGTCTTGATAACATGGTTGGAGATCATTGATGGTTGGAAAACTATTTTGGAGATATCCTAATGAAGTCTACAGTATCACTGCACTAGTACGTGACACACTATGATCCTATGACATAACATGATGACATGAATCCTATGACAAATCCATGCTATCCCAAAAGAATACATATTATCCTAATCATACTTTGCACTAAAAAATTCAAGGGTAGTCACAAAGAAAAATATTTTTTACCACCTTAGAAGCATCCCTCATAATGATTTCTATACCATTTGAAATAGGACTTTTTCCTCTTTCCAGTGAGCCTTTACTCACCTCCAAACTCCCGGTAGTTAGTGAGAACTTGATTTTTTAAGTTAAAAGGTATATATTTACTTATGAGCTGACCTTACCCTAGCCTACTCTTGCCGTCGTGCTTATAGGAGACATGTCCCTTCAGTTGTCATTACAAAGAAGGCTATATATCTACATAGATTGATACTGATTTCATCCATCAATTCAACTCAGTCAATATCACAAGGCTTTGACCAACATCACCGGAAGAAGGAGGAGAACTTGTAGGAAAAAGAAGCTCTAACTAGTGGTGATATATTTTTGATGGGCTCGTTTTAGGACTTTGGATTTATTTGATGGCATCATACACATTAACAAGCTCAGTTTTGAAGGCTTGGATCTCCTGAACAGGGACTGAGGATACCTCGGCCTACTTCTATGGTATAATCTCTTGACATTGAACTGTGGTTTATCTCGGGTACTTGACTGTGGGTTATGTCTAAAACTTCAGACTATGACTTTACACCTAAAACTTCAGACTGTGACCTCTGTAGCAGCATACATAGAGGATCAAATATTTGTATAAGGACTATGACCTCTACAACAACATACACATAGGATCATATCACTGTTTATCTTGGACTATGGGAACATAGTGTACCTAGGATTGTGTAGAAAACTCACTTCCATTACCTACTATGTCTTAGTCTCCTTTTCAGGCTTGGACTATGATAGTAAAATAGCTCATATTACTATACCTATGCTCAGATCAATACCCGTGACTGGGGTTGACTAGGGAAGCAACAAAAGATTAGATTAAGGGCTCAGACATAGGTGTATACAGAGGCTTGGATAGTTAGATAGAGGCATTATTAGAATATTGAATTAAGGTGCAAATAGTGTCTCAAATAGAGGGTAAGATAATGGCATGAAGTTGGTGATCTTCCTGTGGTATAACAAGACTATGGCGTCTTGTTGGCTATGGATTGATGTATAACTTGAAGACTGAGGTACAACATATTCGTAACCTCCTTGATTGTAGCATTAATACTCTAAGATATAGTTGCATTGAAGAGTAATGGTGGAGACCTACATTGTACAATCAACCACCGTGTTTTTAACATGTACAATGAAGAATCTTATTGAAGGAATACAATCATTATGGAGTGATCTTGAAGAAGGTCTCAAATTAGAGCCTTCTTGTTGAGTTTCCTTGACTAACCTTGGGCTCACTATTGAAGACATTTTGGTAAAGTAATCTTGAAGATAACATTGAAGACCATAATGCATCACTAATGTCATCATGAGATAACTTGGTGAAATTACTTGGGTATGATGAAGAGCAATGGTGACACCTTCTAAGAGAATAAGATTGTCATTGATTATGCAATGTAGAGACCAAAGTGAAGACTAACAGGGCCTGTTCAAGAAGACACTGGGAGTTGTGAAGTATAACCAAATATATCTTGATGAATTAAAGTAAGGGTTGGAGCCCAAGAGGTTGGACCCTCGAAAAGACAAGGTTGGTGCCTTAGAGGATAGGGTTGGAGCCCTAGAGGATCAGAGTCCTCAAGAAATGAGGTTGGAGCCTGAACCAGATATAGGGTTAGAGCCCTTGAGGTTGGTGCCTCAAAATTGAAAAGGTTTGAGCAAATTATAGGTTGGAGCCTAGGGAATTGAAGATCAGTGTCTTCATCTAAGGTTGGAGCCCTACATATATTGTACTTGATTTATTATAAAGAAGAAATTAATAAAAGCATTTATTCTTATTGTTCATTTTGTGTATAAATATATGTGATCTAACTGGTAAAAATAACAATTGAAAAGAAATATTGATTCACGCCCCCTCTCAGTATTTCCAACAACCCCATGGTTTAAAGATGCTAAAACACGTCTCTAGCCTAAAAAAAATAAAATATGCCAAAGTTGTACATACAACTGGCCCTGGAAAGTGCTCTGATACCACTTGTTATGAACTTGACCTATGAGAATAACAAAATGCTAGAAATACGAAACCATATTGCTGGAAACATAGATATATCACATGAATTGAGACAAGTTTCAAAGATATTTTATTATTCAGAAGTCGAATGCAATGTTCACTTGCCTCTTCGAGGGGACAACCTCCAACAGAGTACAAGTCAATTATAATAAAACTTGATGATTCTTCACTTGTTATCTAAAACTATTTTAGCTTTATGACATCCAAAACTGTTGGCTTGTTGGGGCCTGACCCAGGTTCGGGGTTAATTAGCCAAACAAATCCCTGTACTACTTGCCCTTTCGGCAATAGTCCGCGGAGCGCAGACTGAGGTCTCACTTGAAGTAGTATGGGAGGGTGCTGGAACTAGGTTTCCACACCCTTGAGATGTCTAAGAGGTTCGATAGGTCCAATTGTTCGTCCCTGCACATAGGTCACTTTGTGCACTTCCCTATTCCTCACACCCTGATATCTTCCTTCACGCAACCCTAACCAAGGGCTGTGGAGCTTCCGCGATGCTAGAGCAATGATCTGCGCTATTACCTGAGATCTTACTTATCTTCCTATATTAGTTAATTACCTTCACGTAATTGGATGTCTTACGTTATATTTATTTACACAAAACATTCATGTGAGTTTACAAAACAAATAAACAATATACTTGCAAATTATACCCAATCATACATTAAAACAAGGAAAGATACACAGAAATATGGTAAACTTCTATTTATTGATTCTTCCAACGGTTACAGACTCGACCTGCCCTGCGTACTTAGCTGCAGGAGTCCGTGCACTTAGCTACGGAGTACTAGGCCTCTGCGCACTCATCTGTAGAGCCTTCTCCTACTTTACGACCCAAAGACACACTTTACACTTCGACTCAATCACTTTAGACTTCTCATGCTTCCCTTCTATTAGTTAAGCTATGCTGTCTTCTACACTTAGAGCCTCACTCTATTTATATAGTCCCATGGTTGGTGGACCATGGGTAGGTCTATTAAGCTAACATTACTTTACAAAAATGAGGGCAGAAAACCCTCTGACTCTATTATGGTTTCACGCTCCGTGCCCACAATTTGCGAAGCTTTTACAAAAGGATTTGGTCAAAACTTGGGCTTTAAGCCCCAAAACATGCCTTGAGGGGATTCCATGCCCAACAAAAACCCTAACTACAAGTGGTCCCTTGCATAATATAGGTTAAACACTTTATTTATTAATTATGGCGCATTTATAACTAATTGTGGTCCCTTTTCTATAATGTGGGTCAGCCACTTACAATTATTAATAATATGGATAACCACTTACGGGATTTTTTGGGCTTATTACATAAATAAAGGGGTTATGGTTGGACCCTAACACTAGTTGCCAGTGTCTTTAAATAAATCAAATAAGTGTTTGTTCCTGTAAATATTTTGATTCCTATAATATTGAAGCAATAATACTTGATTTATCATATGGCCATGAATGTTCAATTGTTTAATGTGATTATGGAAAATAAGGACCAATTATTAGTGTGTAATTAACCTCGAAGAATCCTTGCAAGAGAGTTAATGTGTGTATGCTTGTGGTCTACTACAACCATCTATTACTAGTAAGAATAAGAGTGGAAACTAACTTGTTGATGCAAGATGTTTGGGAATTACTTGGATGCCTTGTGTATCTCATTCATTGCTATCTTGTATCTATAAGGTTTGGGCAGCTTACTGTTATGACATAGAATGCATGTTATTCCTTAATATCTATAGGACTATGTGCATGGATATGTGTGGCATTATTGGCCACTTGCATGTTTGACTAGTATTTTCATTAGTAGTTTGATTAATGTACTATGTATAAAATGAAGATCTAGCTCAGAAGGTAAATGAGATCTCTTTATAATAAGTCATATGCATGGTTGTTTGTATATGCATAACAATTGCATGATTTAGTTGGTGGTTATAGTGCTATATAAATTGTTTTGGTGTGTGGAACCTATGGTTTGCATGTTATGAGAAACATAGAGCCTCTGTGGATTGGAGGCAGGTTGCTCCATGTGTTAAATAAGTTTGTCATGGTTTTTTGGTCAAAACAATGCTTTATGGGTCAATCTCATCCTTACTTATGGGATTGTATATATCAGGGACATACTGGTAAGGCTTGGTGTGGCTATCACTAAACTTGCAAATTTTTATTTTCCAAGAGAAGGTTGTGATGACGGTTGTGCATGAGGTTGAGTTTATTGCCTATATGTATGTATTCAATTATTAGCGTTTCAATCTTGAATGCATCTCAATTGCATGAAGGAATGAGTTTCCTTGTTTAAGCATGTTTTGGGGCACGACCAAGCTCCCAGAAGAACCTTGGTCAAATCCTTGAGGAACTAGCTAGGATCCCGTGTATTCGGTCCAAATTTGAAGCGGGCTAGGTGATGAGCCTCCAAATTAGACATAAATTTATGGCCATCTGAAAATTCTTCAACACATTAAACCTATATGTTTTGCATTAGATGACATATTTTTAGCTTTAATATGTTCATTAAGAAGGTTTAGAGATAATTTCATATTTGTGCCTAATATTAATTATTTTTTGTAGAATATTGTGACAATATTGGGCAGATTATGAAGATTTGGAGGAGGAGATAATTTAGGTACTTTCTCCCTACTACAGAAGGATCAATATTGGATAATAAATTAACAGGATATTATGAAATTATTCCACAAATTCTGGAGCTCCAATGTTTGAGAAAATCTAGGAATGTGTTCCCTATCATTTAATGCAGATGCCTAGTGTTGGAAACCAAATCCACTATTTGAGGGATTTTGCAAGGGAAAGCTTCTGCCTTTCAAGGAGAATTCTTCCTCATCATTTTTTATAAGTACCAATTCAAATTTTTCTCTAAGGGGATTTTTTTCTTAGTCTTCTTGTGGAGAAAACTTGTATTTTTGTAGCTCCACTTTCATTTCTAGTAAGGATGTACTTGGATTGATTCAAATAATGAAGTTTGGTGCCATTTCTAGCTTCTAAATCTTGGTCTCCCTTATAGGAATCTGAGTATCCTTTGGCTTGGCGATCCTTAGAGCCTCAGATCCTTTTGTACAATTTTTCTTTTTTCTTTTCACTTCTTATTCACATGCATCATCTCTTATTCTTGTTTTTCATATTTATGCATTTAGTATTGATGCTTCTTTCGCTGTAGGATTCGGTTAATTAATTGAAGTGAGTCTTTTTGCAGGTTATTTACAGAGTCACAAGAATTATGCATGGACAGCTGGACAGCATGGACAGCATGGGCCACTAGACAGCATGGAAAGCTGCCAAGGCCAACTTCTCAACTGGAGAATAGCGAAGTTCAGGACCTATCAGGCCTTGGCTCAAGTAATAAATCGCGTGGTCTGCGAGAGCATCATCTTCTTGAACGAGAACCATTCCAATGGTTGATTCTGCTGCACCGAGATATAAAAGGAAGTCCCTACCATAATCCTGTGGTCTCAAAAGCGGGGGAGAGACTAATGCCTTTTTCAAAGCATCAAACGACCACTGCGCAATGTCGTCCCATACGAATGGAACCCCTTTGTGGAGCAAACACATAAACCCTTTAGTGATCTCGCCATAGTTCACTAAAACCGTCTTAAGAAATTAGCCTTCCCTTGAAGACTTTGAAGTTGTCGAATGGAGGCTGGGGGAGGCAACTGGACTATTGCCTCTACCTTGAAGGGATCGACTCTAATCCCTTCATTTGACATGATGAACCCTAACAACCAACCAGATGTAGCTGTGAAAACACACTTGTTCGGATTCAACCGGATTTTATAAAAACGACATCAATCAAAAACCATTCGAAGGTGACTGGGATGATCAGTTATTTTTTGAGAATGAGCAGCGAGATTATCCAAGTATGCTTCGATGATATGTTTGATGTCGTGGAAAGCATATGACATGGCCCGCTGGAACGTGGCTCCAACATTTTTGAGACCAAACGACATCTTTCTGTATGCAAAGGTACCCCAGGGACATATAAAAGCTATCTTATGTTGATCTTTAGGACATATATAAATTTGATTATAACCAGAAAAAACCGTCTATGAAGGAAAAAATCTCATTACCCACACACTCATCAATAATCTGATCAATGAATGGCGTGGGGTAATTATCTTTCGAACAAGCTTTGTTTAAGTCCCTAAAGTCGATGCATACTCAGATTGTTCCTTGCTTTTTATCTACAGGGACTGGCTTAGAAACCCAACCGGTAAGAGGAACAGGGTATATAAAACCCACCTTAAGCAGCTTCTCTACTTCGGCTTTAATGGCTGCCGCTTTCCTAGGATTAACCGGTCGAAGCCTTTGACGAACCAGCTTAGCGTTTTCATACATCTTGATCACATGCTGAACTATAGAAGGATCAATGCCAGGCATTTCCTCATAAGATCAAGCAAATACATCTTGCAATTATTTGAAAAGGTCGGTGTAAATTTGCACCTCTTCAGGGGAACATTCAATTCCGATGAAGAGATTCTCAATCACGTTAGGGTCCCTAGAGATGTTTATAGACATCGTTTCTGAGATCACTGACATATTACCTTCGGCACGAAAGTGTGCTGGAGCCAAAGGATTCGATATCTTACAAACATCACTAGTGAATAGCTTGGAGAACTTAGCTTCCACTTCCCGCAATGGAGGAAGGAAATATGAACGACGGTGTAAGTCTTCCCAAGGTTGATCTACACTCATCATCACTTCGAGGATTGCTTCTTCAGAAGGTAAAACTGTATCTAAGCAGTCCAAGGCAGAGGTGGAATCAAAGGCCCAAGCTGGGGCCACATAACCTTCAAACTCCTCTTCAGAAGAAGGAGGAGAGTGGTCGTCTGCAGAGTTAACGATAGACTGATATCTAAGCTCAGCCACAGACATAGAGGATGCCATCCATTTACTTGTCCTTCAACTAATGTGGCCGTAGGTGAAGGCAAGGTCCAAGGGTCCGAAAAATAATGAGTTCGAAAGAACCCTTCTCGAGGAGACTCCTTGGATGATGAAACGACATTGATTCGAGAGATGGGAGAGGGAAACTCAAAGGTACCCATCAATGAGGAATACATCCCAACTCCTAGATTCTCAGTAGGCGAGCGAGGGTTATCCACTAAGGGGACAGTAGAGTCAGAAGTTGCTTGAGGATCAACTGGACAATAATCCAACTGATCTACCTTAACGATTTTCCCTTCATGAGGAAAGCAGATGACACGAAATAGAGTCGAAACAACGACATCCATCTCGTATACCCAATTCCTTCCTAAGAGGAGATTATAGTCTAGGTTAGCATCTATGAACTCTACTTCAACATTGACGACCTTTCCTCCAACACATATAGGAAAGGTCGAGATAATCCCATGCGGCTTGTGAGAATGCCCATCAAACACAGTCAAAAGAGCGGGTGAAGGAACAGCCGAAGGAGATCCAATGGCCTTCCAGCAAGACATCGACATGACGCACGTGGAAGCTCCCTCATCAATAACGGTGTGAAAAATATTAATCTTTCGGTATGTATACTTTATCTGGAAAGCCATGTGATGAGGGAGTCGCTTTTTGACATTTAACATGTCAAAAGTGAGCACTAAAGAATTGGTTGGATCAACTGCCCTAATTGCCAAGAGTAAAGCACTTCGCTGAGCCGAACACGACTAGAGAACCTCTAAAGCGGACATGGTGCACGAACTCTCAGCCAGATCCTCCACAATGGAATAATTCTGGCAGCCCTAGCGTTAGGATTGATAGTCACGCGTTTAGCGGAACCTTTCGGTATCTGTGGTATAGTCTCAACAGGGGGTTGCTCAATATGGAGGTCAGTATTTCCGGGAGCAGTTTTATCCTTGGAAGTTTCAGCTTCATCGTATTCACGTGACCGAGTAGCCACATGTACATTAGAACCCATCATGAAAACGTTCGATGATTTTTCCGCTTCCTAGTTGCCCCCTGAGGAGGTACCAGTATTTGAATTCGCGCTAGCAAGCAATTACTGCCCTTGGGGAAAAGGGTTGGTTAAAACAGCTTGAGAACTAGAAGCCCCTTGCTGCCCTAACAAGCGCTGAGCGTCTTGTATCTTCGGGCATAGATGAGTTAAATGGTCTCCACTACACAACTTGCATGGAAACTTGACTTTCTTTTTAGACTCATTTCTACCCCCACCAGCATTATTGCCGGATTTATTTGTGTCAGCCTTCCCATCCTGATTCTTTTTCTTACCTCATCCTTTCTTTTTCCCATTGGAGTTTTGATTTCCTTTGGGGTTATTAGATTGGACGACATTAATCGAAGAGGGTTGGGAAGACGAAGTAGTAGATGATGTGACTCAGTTGTTTGAAGCAGTTTGCAATGACAACTGCTGCAATTGGCTCAACAAGTTCACCGCATTCGTGTCTACTGATCCAACAATACCATCCCCATGGGGACCTGGCTTTGAATTAGCTATGTCAACCTTTGACCCAGGAGCATCTGGCAAGTATTTTTGTAGGATACCAGACTGAGAGTAGATCAATTCTAATTGCTGGGCCCTAAAAATGGCTTGCTCCTCGGAGTAAACTCGGACATCGAGACATCCTTAGAGATCTTAGGTTGTAAAGATTTCAAAAACCATTCGAGACGGTACTCTGGAGGGATTTCAGCTTTTATAAGCCTCTTTCTCTATCTCCATTCCTGAATATGGTCAGAAATGTGAGTTGCCGTGTCTTGACGAAAATTGGCAAGAAGTTCAGTTTCGGCGTCATAACGGACAGGCAACTGGAAATGTTTTAATAAAATATTTGCTAAGGCGGCAAAATATGTAAAGTTGCTCCCTGGCAACTCTATATACCATTTGGCCGCATTGCCAGTCAAGGTGCGCTAAAAAAGTCTCAACCTAATTGAATCATTAATAAGGGAGTTCGATGAGCACCACAAATGGAATGTGGTCACATGGTCGCCCGGGTCCTCACCGCTCTTCCCTTCGAATTTTGGAATGTTCGAAGGAAGTTTGGTTGGGACCGGAGGCCAGGCCATATTATATCTGATTGGATCGTTAGTTAACTTTGTGAGGTCTGGCAAGTTCAAAGTTGCCAAAAATGGAAGCCTAGGAGGACCTTGGGGGTTCCACCCAGACTGAGCAGAACTCCCAAAGTTCTGAAAAGATGGGCCTGGATTTTGGAAGGCACCAAGCTGCCTGAAGTAACCTACAGAACCAGCTAAACCAAAAGGCATGCCTTGTGATCCAGCATAACTTGGAGTTTGACCAACTCCGGCCGTAAAACCTCCCTAGTCGGCGAAGCTTCCTCCTAAAGAATTACAAGGAGTAGACAGCTCCTGATAAGAATCCCAAGCAGAAGCTAGGGGAGGAATACTTCGGAATGAACTAACCGTGGAGTACGGCCTATTCCCTTGTTGGCCGAGAAACAAATTCCTAGTTCCCATACTACTAACCACAGGGTTAGTCCACCCTTGAAAAGGATTGCTACCTTGTCCTAAAGAAGAGAAAGGTATAGATCCAATTGTCGGGTTGGAATGTGGTATATGACCACTTCCAAAAGGAAAACCCTGGAATGAAGCTGATCCACCCATCATGGATGTGGCGGCACTAAATGGAACTGATGGAATACCTTGTGAATGGGTGCCAAATGGGAAAAATCCAGAACTAAAAGCATTGGTTTGGGAGTTTCCACTCGTAGAAGGAATGGTGGTAGTCCCAACTAAAGACGTGCTAGCAAAAGACCCGAATAAAGAAGCGGAGGGGATGTAAATAGTTCCTCCCGCTTGTACAGATATTGGAGTCTGCATAGTCGTAGCACTTGTAGAAGCCATGCTTTCAGTAGTGGTCATCGATGGTAAGTGCGTTATGTGACTTGGACTTGATGGTCGATGCGTTGGAGACCCAACGTATTGTAACACTTCCGGATGACTAGGAGGTAGGGGAGAATTTGGAGCCGCTAATGACTCTGAGATTTCTTCTACCTCTATGTTATCTTGCATCTGAAAGAGAACTCGAGAAAGTACAAGCGTACTTCTCTCTTGTCCTATGGAAGTACCAGGTCTATCCTGAGCACTGATGCCCCCGAGGGGAGGATCAATCCCCGATGCGTCAGCTGCCGCGGGACGAAATCCACTGGCAGTATTACCTCTGTGCCTTCTAGGTGAAGGCTCTGAACTTGGTGGTGAAAGACCACGAAGTCTTTGAGACCGTTTAGGCGATCGGTTAGCCACTTTGAATTTTTTGTTAAGATCTAACTAAAGACTCAAAAAATTGAAAGCTAGGCCAACTAGGAGCACAGAGCACACACTATAAAGTCCCTAAAGATATGAGCTAGTCAAACAACTTCCAAGTATTTCCACTCCAGGTGATTAGGACTGGATACCAAAATATGAGAAAGTGAAGTAAGGGGCCTTCCGAAGATAGTCTGGGATAATGACGGCCCAGTCCTATCAGCGAAGGTAACAAAGGAAGCTACATTGACCTCCTAACAACAGCCTGTGCCGGTGCAAGCCACCAAGCTTTGCAAGGGTGCCCTCTAGTAGTACTGTTGAGAGTGATACAACGTCGACCTCAGGTGCCATAGGATTCCCCTCCACAGCCACCTGTGTAGATCCCTAGGAGTAGCAACTAAGGTTACCAACTCGTATCAGAAGCCAGGCGGAACAGTCGTGAGGTAAGTTCGGACAAGTAGGAGAGGGGGTATCTCTCTTCCTTATCTTTACAGACCCTCATGCTTAACTCCCAAATCCGGAGCTTTCCTGGTCTTCCTAACGCTATTGGATTTTCACTCACTATTCAGACTCCTATGTTTGACAGTTTAAAATGGCCTTGGAGAGTTAACTCTCCACACACCTAATCCAAGGCCCTAAAATATCCTAGAACTTGTTGATGTATCTAACAAATATAAAGTTCTAGTATATTTTAAATTAGTGCTTGATTTTAATGGGCTGTTATTTAAGTCAAGGGATGATGGAAGTGAAACTGGTGGTGTTATGACACAAAAGTAATTAATAAAACCAACTACATGCACATGCACTTGTTTTTTTTTTTCGATGAAGAGAAATTTCTACAGGGTTCAGAGGAACTTCAAATAAAAGTACAACTTTTTTTTCTTTTCTTTTCAAACTTCACACTCACAAAAGCTAACAAAACTATAAATGCCTAGAAAGATGCACAAGCTAATCCTAATGCAATAAATACATGCCGATGCAAGATTCAAAAACTACTCTTAAACCAAAAGATGAAAGTTGCTTGTTTATCGATTTTAGATTTGCCACTTAAATGTCTAGATGGAATATAAGTTTTTATTTCTTACCTCGTCTAAGCACTAAAAGCAAGATGAAGACAAACAAATAGGCACTTTCACTCAACAAAAAGGAGAACTCAATCAAAACAAAGTTTCAAGAAATTTCCTTCAAAAGCAACTCAAAAACGACTTTTCAAACATGCTCTAACAAGACTGAAACTTGATGATCGAAAAATAGGCAATGGAGCACTTTGCGAGGTTACGACACAAAACAAGTGGGAACTCAACAAAACAAAGGTGCTTTGAAATGCTTTTAACAACCAACAAGCAGTGAAATGAGCTTGGCAAAGGAAACCAAAATATTGAAAAGACAATATTCAAGAAAGCGTAAACAAACGACTTTCAAGAAGCAAGAAAAGTAGATTGTCATAAAACTAGTTCAACCATGCAAACCAAAAAGTCATTAAAACAAAACTCAACACAAAGATTGAACTCAATCTTTCTGCCCTGAATACACAGAACAACCAAGATTCCTTACAAGAAACCTTGTGTGCTTAAGCAAAAATAAATGACGTTTGCAAGAAAACGAACAAGACCAACCTTTTCACAATCAGAGAGAGATCGAAACAAGACACTTGCTGTAAAAAATAAAGACTGTGATAGAACAGTGATTGTTCCAAACTGAATTAGACCAACATACAATCTTCCAGAAACAAAAAGATTCCAAAAATCTTGAAAATTAAAGATATACACGATTGTGTTTGCACACAGATGCGTGTATACATGATAAGACTTAAGGAAACTTGCGTATACGCAGGTTCACTTAAGGAAATATGTGTATATATGCTTCTGTAAATAGAGAAACTAGCATATAAAAAAGCTTCCAAGAAAAACAAAAAAAAGTCTGGAAAAAACTGATCAAAGCTCACAATTCAGGCACTGACTACACAGTGACGTAAGATAAACAGTTAGCGGAGCCCTGATTGGCTTGAATACACCCAAACTAGGAACAAGAATAGTGTTGTCCCTAGCAGAGTCGCCAATTCTGTTGTGGGATAAACTCCCCTAGGGTCTTGGGTGAATACCCTAGTAGACTGAAGATTATCTATGCAAAGAAACACACATTCCAGGCAATCATAATGCTACTATAAGCAAACTCTACGATAGGGGGCGTACCTGAGGTCCTACGTTTGAGAAGAGCCTCCAAGGGTCCAAACCATTCTTTGAGTTCCTTTTCTCCTTTGACCTGCAAAACCAACAATTCAAGAGAGTGTAGTAGTATATGGATTAAACATCATAAAGAAACCAACTTCATATTATAAGGAAAGGTAGTTAGTTATGCAATTAAACAACCGATCACATATGAATCATAACATGAATATCACAACATGAAGAAGATCTATATCAGGAACAAAGACATGTGTTTCTTTTATTATAGACAAAGAAAGTACAGAAGAGGAACAATTTCACCCGAGTCATCCTTTTGCAGGCTCCAAGCGGAATCGTCTCCTGGATTCGTCCAGTCTCAAGCCTTTAACAAACTCCTTCGATGATTTACTCCATGATCTCTCAAGTAGTATGAAATCATCATCACACACAAGGAAACAAGGGTTTCCTATAGAATGGGGGAAGTGCAGGAGGCACAAGGATCTTTAGACCTGGTCAGGGAAATCTCAGCGTAATAATCTTTCTCTCTCTTCTCTCCTCCCCTTGGCCTTCCCATAGAAGCCTTTTTATACTTCTCCCAAAGTAGTTTTTTAGTTGGGAATTCGTTGGGAACAGTTGGGCCACGGGCACTAACAGGTGATCAATAGGTAAAACCCGTGATCTCCGCCCGAAATTAAGGAGATTTTTATTTTTAAAGTGTTTTTATACATATACGAGGGTTCGGTATACACAGACCCGTGTATACACATGTTTAGGTCAGGGCAATGTCACGTATAGGGAAAAAAACATTGCTTTTTTAGATTTGGGACCAGATCTGGCAGGAGGGGTTGCCCCCATGAGTGGAGCTTCACAAACCTCAAGAGTGAGATTTGGAGCTATAACAGCTAGGTGATGAGCCTCCAAATTAGACATAAATTTACAGCCATTTGAACATTCTTCAACACATTAAACCTATATGTTTTGCATTAGATGACATATTTTTAACTTTAATATGTTCATTAAGAAGGTTTAGAGATAATTTCATATTTGTGCCTAATATTAATTATTTTTGTAGAATATTGTGAGAATATTAGGCATATTATGAAGATTTGGAGGGTGATATAATTTAGGTACTTTCTCCCTACTACAGGAGGATCAATATTGGATAATAAATTAACAGGATATTATGAAATTATTCCACAAATTCTGGAGCTCTAATGTTTGAGAAAATCTAGGAATGTGTTCCCTATCATTTAATGCAGATGCCTAGTGTTGGAAACCAAATCCACTATTTGAGGGATTTTGCAAGGGAAAGCTTTTGCCTTTCAAGGAGAATGCTTCCTCATCATTTTTTATAAGTACCAATTCAATTTTTTCTCTAAGGGGATTTTTTTCTTAGTCTTCTTGTGGAGAAAACTTGTATTTTTGTAGCTCCACTTTCATTTCTAGTAAGGATGTACTTGGATTGATTCAAATAATGAAGTTTGGTGCCATTTCCAGCTTCTAAATCTTGGTCTCCCTCATAGGAACCTGAGTATCCTTTGCCTTGGTGATCCTTAGAGCCTCAGATCCTTTTGTACAATTTTTCTTTTTTCTTTTCACTTATTCACATGCATCATCTCTTATTCTTGTTTTTCATATTTATGCATTTAGTATTGATGCTTCTTTTGCTGTAGGATTGGGTTAATTAATTGAAGTGAGTCTTTTTGCAGGTTATTTATAGAGTCACAAGAATTATGCATCCTTATAATATATTTTAAAATACATATTTATCATTGAGTTCTTTTAATTGGTTTACTACTTTACAAATCTAGAATTCCTCGAAGTCCCTTGTAGCAAAAAGTAGTAATTTTCTGCTATTTTTTAGAACATGTTAATGGGATTAAATTGAGTTGATTCCACTTGGATTACATCATAAAAAAATTTGATTTAATAAAAAAATTTACCCCAATTCATTTTCACTTGATTATTTTATGCATTTGATAAGTTAACTAGCTCACTAGTTCTTGAATTTCTATTTTTTTAGAGTAGTAATTTTCTTCTATTTTTTATCATGTGTTAACAGGGGTATTTTGGAGTGGTTCCACTTGGATTAGAGTCCCAATAAATCCTACTTAACAAAAGAATCCCATCCCATTTTCATTTGATTTACTTGGTCATTCAATGAATTATCTCCTCCTATAGCAATTTTTTTTCTCCTATAGAAATTTTATTTCGCTTGTAGCAACCTTCTGTAGCACTTCTATAGCACGTGTAAACTTGACTAGTTTTGCTCTAAAAGCTTGTTTTTTGTTTCTTAGGCTTGAATCATGACCCCTAGGCTCTAAATACATGATTTAGAAATAATAAACATCAATTAAAACATGTGTTTTTACAAAGTAGATTAGGCCTATTTATTTGAATTCATGCTCTTAGGATTTCAATTACAAATTCTTGTTCTTGCCTAGGATTAATTTCTTTTCAAAGTAAACTTTCCATTTATGTAATTAGTTTTGGCTTTGATTTCATGATATTCACTCCATTACATCCAATCAACAAAATAAGGACACATAGTATGTTGTACATATAGTTCCGATACCTCTTAAGTTTGTAGGAACCTTGGGTTGATAATTTAAGTTGGTAGCCTTGGGAGTTACAACATTCTTTTTGCAATACTGGGTCTCATCCTTTTTTGGTACCATTGTTAGGGATGTGTCAAAGTATTCAATGTTTTCTTCCATATTTTATTCATTTCTTTTATTTTATGCAAGAAAACAATTGTATTAGGCATATTTCATTTCAAAAACAGAAAAGTGCATTGTAATAGCATTCTTATTAAAATAAAAAATACTTCTCCAACACCAACCCCCCCTATTTGATGACATAGTGTAGTAAGAACCACATCATTATCCACTTTTGCAGGTAGAAGATGAAGAGGTGGCAGAGAAGATAGAAGAAATGGATGGAGATGACGACAATGAAAAAGATCCTCTTGGATTTCGCATTCAAGATGTTGATGTCAATGTGCATATGAAGAACATCCCACCATATTTCCTTCCCAACTTCCATGGTATGAGGTTAGAGGATCTAGAAACCTTTGTCTTTGAATTTTAAATCCTTTGTAGATCTTATGGTTACTTACTAAACATTCAAAAGTTGGGATTTCTTGCGGCAACATTGAAGGATAGAGCTCTTATGTGGTTCATGAGTTTTGGGACTAGTTCAATAAGATCATTGTTAGGTCCATATAATACTAGTGATCCCCCCATTACTATTATCATTGTAGACCTTATTTTTATTTTTGTGCCCCTATTGTCCCCATGTTGTTATTATTGTGCCCCATAGAAGCCCACTATTGTTATTTTTGCGCCCTTATATTATTATTGTTATGTCGGATTTGGTTATATTGTGACCCCTTAGACTCCTGTATATAGAAAGGAGGATTTTTCATTTGTATCATCGAAGAATTGTCATTTGTGTAATGTAAAGGAGGTTCCCCCTCAAAGAGACTTATTTCTAAGTCGTTGATCTATCTTTTCTATCTTTTTGTGAGATTGTTTCGTAACATTTGGTATTAGAGCTTTGGATTCTAGGGTTTCACTACTCCAAATAGGCCATCGTGGAATGTTCGCTATAACTATTTTTCTACGATGTTGAAAAAGCTAAAAACAAAACCCATTTGAGCCGAAATCCCTTTGAAACTTGGCTCCACATTTCAAACATTTTCTTGCTATATTTTCATAGCTATGATCCAAGGAAGTTAGGGTTTTTGCAGGATCACTAATTATATCTCAAATAGGTGACCTAGGGAAAATCGTCATAATTTTTTTCTTAGCATCAGGTTGAAATTTTGTAAGATGTTACAGAAAGAAGACGACCTTTAGCTTTTTGTCAATCGGTTTCAAGTCCTAAAATAGAAAAAGTGACATGTGGCACTTCGTACAAGTTCGCTCTACTGAACCAGTCTATAATTAGGTCATCGTGGGATGTTTGGCATAACTCTTCTATTGAGAATCCAATCTTGATCAGACTTGTGGGGTTAGAAAGCAGACTTTGAGGGCTACTGCAGGAAGAAATTTTAGACCTTGGAGATCCAAAATTATAGAGATACATCAGATTTAATATCGAGATCCTACAAAAGTGAAAAAATATGTGTAGTTTTTCTAAAAAAATTTATAAGTTTGGTTTGAAAATTTAGTTTGAAGTAACTCAAAAGGCATTGTGAAGCATTATTATCATTAATTAATTCCTCGAAGAAAGAAAATGGAAACACCTAGTAAGCAACTTGAAAGCTCTAGCATGACTCATGATGAAGAGGAAGAAATGCAACATGATATATGAAAATTACGAGACCAAGTGCAACAAAATTTACTCTTCGAAAAAGTAACAGAAGCTAACATGGATGGTTTAAATAAAGACATAGAAGCGAAAATGAATGGCGTGGAAGCTAAGATGGATGATTTAAAAAGGGGCGTGGAAGCTAAAATGGATGGTGTGGAAGCTAAGATGGATGGCATGGAAGCTAAGATGGATGGTTTAAAGAAAGGTGAGGAAGCTAAGATGGAAGATTTGAAGACAGATCTGACAAATGTTTCACAAGAAATTCTTACTAATGGCGAAATGGTAGTAAAGGAAAATCACGATGAGAACAAAATAAATGTTAATTGTGATCTCATAAACTCTAACGTTGGATCGAAGACCCACCATGTTTCAAAGATCGATATGAGGAAGTTTGATGGAAAGAATCCCGTAACATGGATACTATAAATGGATCAATATTTCGATCTCTATAATGTGCAAAATATAGGAAAGGTACACATTACAACTTTATATTTGGAATCAAATCAGTTTGTATGGTATCAATGGCTTTGCTCTTGTAAACAAATTGTCACTTGGGAAATTTTTATGAATGAAATGATATCACACTATAAGGATACAAAAAGTGTTATAAAAAAACTAGTGTCCATTCAGAGCTGCTAGTCCCACTAAGGCAGGTACCTATGTTAGAAACAAACAAACTAAAGTTACTTGTGTTTTCCTTTATGAGAAATAGATGAGAGAGAAGTAGAGAGTACCAACCTCAGTCTTTCGCTTGGCTCCTTGCTTGTTTCCTCCCTCCCTTGACAGAGGTTCGCCACTCCTTCCTTACTTGTCCCACTTCAAAGAACACCTGTAGAGTCAAAGAAGCATAATACCATCAAAGCATAGAGATCTATAACCATAAAAATTATAGGATCAGATGTATATCAACCATACAAATGCATATATCAATACAAGATTAAGAAATATACAAGAATATGGAGGAAAACTCAAATAGCTTTATTGATAGAAGTAGTAGAAGAGAGGATTACAGCCCATTGGCCTGACTCAGCGCCATCCTCCCAGCATGAAAGCCCTCTTCACCTCATGAAAGGCTAGATCACCCAACACTATGATGTTTCACAGAGAAACCAATAGCACTTCCTTACAAAATACAAAGTTCCAGCCTCTTGGATCTCTAGGATGAGAGATCCATATATATATATTTGTAGGTGGGTGAGTCAGCTTCTAGGATTTTGATTAGTGTCATTTCTCTGATAGTTCTTGGTTCCACTTGGAGATTTCATGATCTCTTACTCATCCCCGGGCAAATTCAGAGAGGCAAGTGTCAAATGGGTAGTTTCTAGAAGATTCTCTGGGTTTCCACCTAGCAAACTACCTCTACCATTTGTCTACTCTCGCCCATCGCACCCTATAGAAGGGATTTTTAGTATGCATTGCACCCCTCGTGTGCAATAGGTGAGATGCATCGCACCGTAACCATGGAGCAGGTGAGATGGTCCAGTTTTGACCAGTTCTGAGTAGTTTTTTAGGGAGAACTTCTGGGAGATGATGTAATTAGCTGACCTTATGAAACAACAATTTTAGGGGGCTTAGAAGCCCTTGGTTTATGGACATATGAGATTGGGGTTGTAGTGCCCAAATATGTCTATAACAAAAAGAAACACTTTTTTTAGCCAATTGATAAATCTAAAACAAGAGGGTTCAATGATGGAGCACATTGAGGACTTCCAAAAATTAAATATAAGGGTAAAAGGTATTCTAGAGGATCATAGTATTAATGTGTTCATAGGGACTTTAAAGGATAGCATCCAACATGAGGTTTGCCTTTGGGAACCTGATTCATTGGAGAAGGCATTTAGGTTGGAAAGAAAAATGGAAAGCAAAATTATGGCAACAAGGAAGCCTAGCACTCACAATTATAAAGATGGAAATGGTGTTGCCCCTAGCCTTCCACAACCTACAAGGTGACACCACAAAAATTGGAAGAAAAAAGAGCAAAAGGGATTTGTTACAGTTGCGATAAAAAATAAACTAAAGGTCATAAGTGTGCTGAGAATAAATTATTTTACATAGATTGTGAAGAGGAGGAAGAAAAGGAACAAGAAACATCAAAAGAAGAGGATATACACCAGGAACAAACCCTAGAGAAATAAGAAATGAATCTGACCATGTGTTGTAATGCATTGGTTGGAATTACCACTCAAACTATTAAGATAGAAGGGCATATCAAGAAGAAAAAGGTAATAGTGTTGGTTGATTCAGGCAATACCCATAATTTTATTCATTGTAAGATAGCCAAGGACTTAAATTGCTTCCTATATCCAGCACCAAAGTGTCAAGTGATGGTTGCAAGTGGAGGAACCATAAATTGCTATGGAAAGTGCCATAATATCAAGCTATCCATGGGAGAACATGTATTGAATAGACTAATTCTTTACATTCCAATGGGTGGTGTTGATGTTGTACTAGGAGTCCAGTGGCTACAATCCTTGGGTACAATAGCTTTTAATTTTTAGGAACTTTTCATGAAATTTTATTCAGAAGGAAAAGAAGTTGAATTAAGGGGTATCGTAGGGAAATTGAGAAAGATAATCAACTCTAACAAAATGAAAAAGCTTCTAAAGAAATAACAATGAGCCATAATTGCACAATTATGCTCACTAGAGGTTCCCACATCGAAATCATTTATTTCTCTAGATCTCCAAAAAGTCTTAGAAAATCATTCCAAGGTATTTGAGACTCCCAAAGGCCTCCCACCTATTCTTGATCATGATCATTCTATTCATTTGATTCCATGAAGTGTTCCTCCAAACATCAGGCCTTGCAGATATCCTTATGCCCAAAAGAGTGAAATTGAATGTATGGTTGCAAAAAAGCTAGAGGCTGGTATAATTCAACCTAGTCAAAGTCCTTTCTCTGCTCCAGTAGTATTGGTTCACAAGAAGGATGGATCATGGCGCATGTGTCCATATTATAGGGAGCTCAACAAGCTCACTATTAAAGATAAATTTCCCATTCTTGTCATTGATGAATTATTGGATCAATTTACTTTACCAAGTTGGATTTGCGTTCAGGATACCATCAAATCATAATGAAGACTAAAGACATTCCGAAAATAGCATTTAGAACTCATGAGGGTCATTATGAATTTTTGGTCATGCATTTTGGGCTTACCAATGCACCTTCTACATTTTAAGGTTTGATGAATTCCATTTTCAAACCCTTCCTTAGAAACTTTGTGTTAGTATTTTTTAATGATATACTAATCTACAACAAGTCTTGGAAGGATCATGTTCAACATGTTGACATGGTG
>APFE030573043.1:91220-158280 GCA_000404065.3 Pinus taeda
AAATTGAAGAAAGTATTTTTTAAAATTGGTATAAATAATAATTTTGAACCAATACCATGTTAAGGGTTTCAAGTGTTTTCTTTTACTTTAAAACAAAGTTAAGTATTTAAGAATAATTTTTATTAAATGAATTAACAATTAAAAGATAAATGTCTTATTATATTATGTAGTAAAATTATGGACATTCTATTATTAAAAGAAGAAGCATTTTGCCAATTTTTGACATAAAGCATATGAACACACTACGAGCAAAGACTACCATTCAAGATAATGGTCTATACATTGTCATGATGAAATGGATTAAAATTGGGGAGTTGAAAAAAAAGGATGTCAAACAAGCCATTAGAGATTCAAGACCTAGTATAAAAGATTACAATAGAATAATGGTGTGACATAGAGATTTGGTAACCACTAAAAATCAAAATACTCAATAGAAACAAATTAACATATATGACAAAATAAATTCAATTACACAAAAAAAAAATTAATAGATTTGATCTTTTATCCAATTAATATGAAAAACTATATCAAGCAATATACAAAAATGAGAAATCAACTTTGATTAAACAATCTTGAACAAGCTTAAGATACAAAGGCCAAAACTTCAATCTTCAAAAAGCCAAATATGATCTTCTTTTTTACAAAATAGACGACAAGAAGTTTGATATATTTGGAATTTAATTCTGGGTGGTTTCATCACCTGGTCCAACTTCCTTTAGTGGTTCATATTTAGTTCAAAGGTTAAATGTTCATGGAGATGATGTCCTCATGTAGTTCGAGTTCCAAATCTTCCATTCATCATAACTTCTTTTGTGCTAAAAAAAATTGTACGCAAGTATCATGATTCCAATATCTTTTATGAAAACAAAGAATATGAGCCTTTAGTACTCTATGTCCTCTACAAAACCTATATTCTGGAATTTTCAACTTACCCTTCTTTCATTAGTTTGAGTTGGGTGCTTCTTTAAGGGTGGGTGATTGTATAAACAAAAAATTATTTTTATTTTTCACAAAAATGTAAGTATAGGTTCGAATTCAAGGCCAAAATAGATTATCCATCTTGAAAGACATTTTTCTTTCCATGTTCCACCCACATACAATTTCAAAATTTCCAAAAAATATGTCTTGGCTGCATGTAATGCCTCATTAATAATAATAATAATAATAGTAAAATGAGAATAATTAATTAAAAATAAACTAATAAATAATTATAAACATTATCGTTTATTTATTTATTTATTATTATATTATTTAAATAATCATTACACTATACCTATCCCAAGTGCTTATGAAGCTTTAGTAAAATGTATGTAATCTTTTTCAACATAAATTATTTTGTAAAACAAAATGTACAGGCTCAACTCAATTAGGTTCTTTAAAAACTTCAGCTCGTCAAAATTTCCCAAATGATCGTTATTCCATAGATATCAATCTACAAAAATGTTACGATATTTGATTTTCATTAGTTAGCCAAGTGCTTGTAATTAACACTAAAATCTGCACTAAAGGAAGGCTAATGACTCAAGTCAAGTTTTGTAAAATGTTGAGGGGAATCGTCATTTAATTCACTACAAAACCATTTCATTTCCTATCCTAATTCCATTCTTGATTCCTAATATATTTAAAAGAAATTTACCCTAATTCTAACCACTTAGAAAATGCCCACCTAAAGCACTAGAATGAATGTGAAGGTAAAAGTAGCCCTATCTAGGGCCTTAAACTTTAATTGGAAATTATTTTAATACTTTTGTACCTACCTATGATTTCAAAATGCATGTAATATAACTTACTTATCTAGGGAGTGTCCCACATAAGAGTCCTATGGTTGAAAATTTTTGCGAGCATCCAATTCATGAGGGATGGATTGCAAATTTACCAAATGGCAGTGGTCACCCAAATCAACCAATTTCTTCTTCGAAAACACATGATGCTTAGTCTTTTGAACCTCAAAATTTTATCTTAATTAGGTATTATTTATACTCCTTACTCCTTGTCTCCAGACAAATTCTTTCTACCAACACCTCCTCAACTTGCACTAGCTTCTTTAATGGAATATGTTTTTAACAATCTACCACTAGTTCTTTCTAAGCTACCTTTTTTTCTTTAATGTCTTCATCGTGCTCATAATATTCACAACATTAAAAACTAGTGAAATTTCCAAATCATCAAATATATCCAACTTATACATACATTATTAGAATTTTTCCAAGGATTTCACATGGTGTTATCTTCTTATACTTTAGTTGATATAAGTTCCCTTAGGAAAATTTTCCTTCCTTAGATGATACATTACTAGGTCTCCTTCTAAACTTGTCTTCACTTCCATTTTCTAATCATCTTTCTCTTTGTACTCCCCATTACTTTGGAGCAACTTATTATTTACTTGCTCGTGTACATCTCCCATGTACTCTACAAACGTCACTACATATTCACTATTTGCATGCCCCACAATTAAAAATATCACCAAATCTATCACTTCCTTTGGTGATCTCCCATGCACACTCTAAAAAGGTAGTCTTCCATATGGATCTATTTACGAAATTGTTATAAGAACTTCTACTTTAAGATCATATCCCATTACCTTGGTTTATCTCCTACCAAATATCTTATCAAATTACGAAGACATACAATTATAACCTACATCATTCCATCCATTTAAGGATAATATGTAGACTAAACTACAACCTAGATCCCAACCTTTTCCTCAAGGTCTTCAAAAAATGTCTTAAGAATCTAGTATCCCTATTTGAAGTGATACTCTTGGGTAATCCATCCAACTGAACTTATTTTTTAAAGATAACAATATTTATAGCATCACTTGTCTTCTTGCATGTAATAAAATGTGACATTTTTAAAAATATGTCCACAACCATCAACATTTAATTATTACCTCTTTGAGTTCCTTAGTAATACCAAAACAAAATCCATGTGTAGATCTCCCCAAGGTTTCTCTAGTAAAAGTAAAGGTGTATAAAGGTGTATAAAAACTTATATTTTGACCACTTCCTTTTGCATGATAATATATTTTAAAACCTTCAACCAATCCCCTCCCATCTCTGTAGATGATTTATCTTTCTTCAATCAAAGGTTTATTCATGGCATTGCCAAAATGACTACCCAAACCTCCACTATGTAATTCCCCAAAGAGATTTTCTCTCATGGAGATTTTTGGTATGCACAACTTTTGATTCTTGAATTAAAATCCTTCTTGAACACAAAAAAACCAAATATGGATTGTTCCCCATGCTCTATGGACTATGGCTTTTTGCAAGCTTTCCAAATATCTAGAAAATCTACAGCATCCTCATATAAGCTTTCATATTATCTAGACTCACAATCTTAACAAACATAGTACTTAGTAACAATAATGTTGTACATAATGCATCACCAACCTTATTAATATTCCTCAATCTATGCTTCAAAACCAATAAGGAACTTTGCAATAATTCAACCCATTTCATATGTCTCTAATTCAACTTTCTCTAAATGTTAAAATATTGAAATGTGTGGTGGTCACCATATAACACATATTCCTTAGGTAAAATATAGTGTCTACACTTCTTTTCTGCTTGAATTATGGATAAAATTCTTGACCATAAACATAGCACTTTATTTGGGTTTCATTTAACTTTTCAATAAAGAAAACAATAAGCTTACCTTCTTGATTCAATTTTGTTCCAATTACTCACTAACATCTCAATCAACTTAGAAAATTTTGTTGAAATATAAATGCTAATATTGGTTATTTAGTAAGTTTCTTCTTCAAGATGTCAAAGTTATTTTTTGTAATTGGTGTCCACTGAAAGCTTCATTTCTTTGTACATTTAGTGAATGATGCACATATATACCACTAATATCTCAAATGAACTTCTTGTAGTCTGAAACATCTATCATAAAAAGTGATTTTAAAAACAACCCATTCATTTATTACTCTTAACTTTCCTCTATCCATCATGAATCATTATTAGCAAACCACAAACCCTAATTACACCAACTCTTGTTCCACGACAGTACATTTATTCCGTCTTTAATTGGAAAATTTTGTGTCTTTAACATCTCCAATACTTGTTGTAAATGTTGGATGTGAAAAAAGAATTTGAAATGCTCATGCTTGTGGAACTATGATTCTTTCGTGGATTGTGTATCTAGCAAATAGAGAAAGGGATTTTTATCTCTCAAAATAAATACCTCAAAGAAATAATGAGGAAATGTGCTATGGAGGAATGTAAACATATAAGTACACCCATGGAAACAAGTTATAAACTCAGTGAGGATAATTAATATACAAAGGTAAATCAAAGTATGTATCAGTCTACGATTGGAGACCTACTTTGTCTCACAACTTCAATACCAAACACCATGCAAGTAGTAGGTTTGGTGGTAATATTTCATTCAAACTGAAAGGAAACTTATATGTAGGTTGTTAAGAGTATTTTTAAATATTTCCAAGGAACTATTGATTTTGACTTGTGGTACTCAAGGAGAAAATATTTCACTCAAACAACATATATAGATGCAGATTGGGCAGGTAGTGTTAATAATAAGAAAATCACAAGTTGATGAACATTCTTCTTAGGAAAGTGTTTAGTATATGTTGTAGTTGTTGTAATACCCTCCAAAATTTTGGCTTACACTCAATTTTAGAGCCTTCCTTAGTGTTTTACATTGTTTTTGCAAACGCTAGAGCTGATTTCATGAGTTTTCTTGTAGTGCTTTGGTCCCTTGTGCATATCGGGTTATTTGTCGTCTTTTGGCATGTTTGGCTGTCATGCAATGTTTGCAAGCCTATTCTAATGGTTTCGAAGGTTAGTATTTGTGTATATTATTTTTCCTAACCATGTAAACATTTATCACATCCATACACAAAGCCTTGAGCATTGTCGCACAAGTGTCATCATAGTCATCCTAAAGCCTATCTTTAGTGCCACACGTGTCGTATCGTGTCATGAGGCAATCACAGAGAGGGAAATAATTTGTTCATGTGTTCTTATGATCTATGTTGTCGTGTCATCAAAGTATGCTAAGTGTGTAATCACAGTCAAGGTTCATCACATTTCATCACTTATCCCACACAACCATTTTCGAAAAAATCTTCCCGATCGAGCAACTTAGCTTCATCGGGCCCCAACTGAACTGTGCATTGCATAGTCTCAACCCTCTAAGATATGATATTTCTTCTTGGAATTGCACAATGCATAGTCCCTGTCCTCGAGGGCTACTTCTCTGAGTAATTCCTATGCATAGCTCCCGATCTTGATCCCCATAATTGCGCAATTATGTCTCCCAGCCTGCCTTGAACTGCACACTTCGCATCTTCAACCCTCAAAATTTTCCCTTGGCTGTTAGAAATATGTAATGCGTAAAAACCAACCTCCCTTGACATCCAAAACTGCATAGTTGGCTTTCCAAATGTCCTTTCGCTCAGCTGGACCCCACTACCTCCAGAAACTTTGCAATCCTGTCCTTCAATCCTCCCTCCGCTGCACATTGCGCAATCTCAGAGCCCAAGCTCTCCCCCTGACTACTGGAACTGTGAAATTCGCAGTCACTGAGCCCCTCTTCCAAGTCTGTCACAAGCCCTGGGCTCATTTGATGGATTAGATTGCATCATCTTAGACCAGGGGATTTTCGGATTGATGTCATCTCATCATGAGTGAATTGGAGGAACAAGTACATTATCCTATCATGGTGAGATGATGGAGAAGGAGAAGTAGGAGGGAAGCATGCCTAAAGACTCTCTTGTAACTAAACTCACAAAAATATCAATTTAGATAAAGAGAAGGGACACACAAGTTTGCAACCACATTCCAAGACTAAATATCATTAAATATTTTGCATCACCAAGCCATGCGAAGGTGAAGAGAAAGCATATCCAATAAGACATCCAACACTTAACAGAAATAGTGACTTGACATTGCCACATCATCAAGCAGTCCATGTCAGCAATGTCATGTCATAAGTGGTCATATGCCACATGACTATTGTGTACCATGTATATTGTATTCAAATGTATTGTAAAGTGGAAGTCCAAAGGACACACATGTAATTTAAAGAGTCATGTAAGTTGAAACGTCATAGGAATTTAAACGGTAATGAGGGTAGTCAAAGAGTCACCCTTTTTTATATATACTCCCTCATTATATGAGCAAAAGACTTTTCACCTTAGCTCCTCCCACAAGGCATTAGAGAGATTAGCTAGTTCTCTAAGGAACAAGGAGTGGCTCCAATGTCCCACTATTGGGGCTTAGTGATGTACATTGTAAACATGTGTCTTTGAACTTTTACTTTATAATAGAAGCCATTAAGGCCAGCATGTTCTTCATGCATGGACTATGAATGTTTGTAAGACTGTTTTGTGGACATTTGTATTTCATGTTTGCATTCACATGTGCTAAGATAGTTGAACTATTTCAGTTATTTTAGTATTTATCTTATTGATAATGTGTTTTAATGGTTGTTATTGTTGTCCCATCCTTGTGGACTATTCCGCAAGATACGAGACATATCCTTCCTCATTTATTGCTTGTAACGACCTTCACATTCGTTGTGGACTATTCCACTGGATGTTAGACGGATCCATCTAGTTCATGTGTGTCTCTTCTTGGGTGGTACTATTACCTCTCACTTAGAGGCTCACTTTTCTTCCCCCTTTGCAGTAGAAGAACCTTGACATAGTTGCAACTAAACACTCACCATCCACACCCCCTTCCTTTCCAAAGACACCACTGCATCCCCCTCTCGTGTTGATAGCTAGATTCAAGGCAATTCTTTAAGGATTTGGTAACTGGGCCTTTATACCAGATGGAAAACCTACACCAAACAATGTGAGGTCTAATTGGGACTTCATAATGGGGAGATCCCCTAAATATTGGTGGGTCCATCACCATCAACATTTTTGGCGCTAGAAGGAGGGCAATCAATATTTTATGGCTGATAAACGCATTGACCCCATCATTCCATCTTCTGGTCAAGGTAGCAACGTTCATTACACCCCCTACTCGTGCTTTTGAAGTTGGTGACTCTTCTCAGCTTAGCCTTGGACATGAAATTTTGTATGATCAAATTCAGGCCATCCGCCTTATAACTCGTCAATTTGAAAAATTTGTTGGATTGATCCTGGGAGTAATCAATCTTCCATATTCTCCAAAGAAAAACAAGATCACCTCCACACGGATAGTATTTTTTACTCTTGAAGATGTGGTTCTTGCCACTCTTAAGTAATTATCAGACTCTGTGGAAAAATAATAAGAACCCCCACTCTTTCATGGTGGTGATGGAGACAACATTCCACTCTCAGACACAACTTTTGGCAGGACAAGCAGATAAGAAGAAGAGGAAGAAGAACCATCAGAATATCATAAAGAAGAGGAGGACAACGAAGAAGGAGACATGTCAGACAAAAATCTAGACTTGATGAGTCAGGGCCCACTTGCAATTCTGGGTGTTCTACACAAGATGCCAAGGCATTCATAGAAGCTCTTAACAAAGTATGACCCTGATAAGATAAGGAAGGTTGAAGACCATTTGGACAACTTTTACCTGCATCTGTAAACACTTGAGGTACATTACGACGATGTTGCATGTAGACTTTTCCCATGTACCTTGGATGGTAGAGTATTTGTATGGTATCACAACCTTCCTCCAAACTCCATCCAGAATTGGGGGGGATTTAAGAATATCTTCCTTGAAAATTTTGTTGATGATAAGACCCTCACCATGTTATTGAAAGGGCTAGGTAATCTTAATATGGAGAAAAATGAAGAGGTGAAATATTTTAACCAGAGGTTCAATTGCATCTTGAACAAATTTCCAGAAAACACTAAACCTCATGACTCCATAACCATATATTAATACACCTCTTCCTTGCTAGCAAGCATTGCGAAGTCTGTGAAGCAAACTGTGAAACAAACATTGACAAAAAATTATGAAGAGGTTATCATTGTCAAGAAGAACTTGCACGCAATCGGAGTCATCTCAAACAATGAACCAACAAAAGACTCCAAGGACACAAGTAACAAGTCTTAGGCCCCTGTGAATAGGGCTAAAGAGAAAGAACCATCTGATCTTGAAAGCTTGACTCATATTTTCAAGTCTCTTTCTAATGAAATGACAGAGTTAAAACAGAGGACAAGTGAGACCACTGTGAGCAACAAGCCTCCCAGATTCAACTTTTTCATAAGGACTACAACTTCTAGCAGTAGCAACAACCAACTGTTAAAGCCTGCGCAGAGCTCCAATGTTGTGTGGGACATTGAGAAGTCGGGCACAGAATAATATTGCGTGTTTCATCAAGAACACCATTCAGAGAAAATGTGCTCACAGTGGAATCAAGCCATGAGCATGGTTGCTACACAACTTGTTGATTCGGTAATGGCTAAAGAGCAGACTGAGCCTATAGAAGAAAATGAAGAAGCTACTATATCCTATGGAAATCTAAGTGTAGGGCATGAAATGAATATGTTTAAATGTATACTCAAAACCCAAAATATATTGTCGATAAGTAGACTTTGAGTCACAGTCCAACCCAGAAGCAGACCAATTGGTACAACTTGAGAAGCCAAGGATCAGCCACTATAGTCGAGTTATCAAAGCATAAATTCAAAGAAAATTTGTTAATGAAAATCAACCCACTGGCCAACTCAGCGCAAAATACTCAGAGAAAGTTTGGGAAATCAGTCTCAACGAAAAGTGTTTCCGTCAGCAGTAAGGACAAAACCATCACTCCGAAAACCATAAACCAAGTTACATCCCCAGACACCTCGACCATTCTTCCCGTTGTGGAATATAACATAGTTGATGACATGAATAAGGTTTGTGTGAAAATTTCAATGTTTGAATTAACAAATATCATGAGCCATCAAGACATCCTCTTACGAGCACTTGGGAAAACCTCCACAGCTAATGCTACCTCTTCAGACAAGGGATATGGTAAGTCTCCTAGTTCTCTTGAATCTGTACTCAGTGCATTAATGATGGATTTCAATACACTCTACCCACCTTTATTGTTAACTTTCGAAATATTCAATTTCAATATACACAATTGATTGGTTAATTTTGGTGCATTGGTGAACGTAATTCCATTATCCGTTGCCAAGAAAATCAATGCTAACTGGGACAAAACAGATGCACAAATTATTCAGCTGGACATGACTCATGTATAGATAATTGGTGAACTCATAGATGTTATCAAGCGCTTATCATCAGACGAACGAGTCCACCAATGTATCAACATAGTGATTGTGGACATTCAGGAAGCATATGGAGTGTTGTTGAGTAGAGACTGATCTAGCAAGCTACAAGGATACTTTTCCACAAACTGGTCACACTTATGGCTTTCGTATAGGGGCATAAATGATCAGATCTGGGTAGAATCATAGAGATATATGAAACACACTATCACTCCCTTGAATGGACATAATGAACCGATGGCTTTTGCAGAATCACTTTTCGGCAATTGCTTCCTTGAAACTTAACTGGGGTGTTATCTTGCACAACTATCCCCAGTTCAACCAGATACACAGTTGGATCTCATTCCTTGTCCAACTTGTGATAATGAACTTTGTATAGTTAACAGTAGTTGTAGCAGTATTAGTGTAGTTCCTAGTCCCTATACATATGATATTTGGACTATGTACTTCGATGGTTCCAAACTGCAGGAGGGCTCTAGAGCTGGTTTCCTTTTAATGGACCCACTACAGAGAAAGCATTTGATCTCTAGTTGCTTGGAATTTGAGTGCACAAACAACATTGCAGAGTACGAAGCACTCATCTTAGGCTTACAAAAGTCCATCGACCTCAATGTTGCCATCCTGAAAGTGGTAGGTGACTTAGAAATTGTGGTGTGACAGGTACATAAAACCATACATTGTGTGTCACCTCATCTTAGAAGTTATCATCAAGAGATATTGTGCTTAATGTCAAACGTTGATGTATTTAAAGACACAATGATCGATGAGGATGAGCACAAAAATGCATTGCAGGATGTAGCGAGTGCAAGCAAAGGAAACCTCATCCCCAAGGGTGTGGTATCATTGGAAAAATTGTATGACTTGCAAAATTGCTTCTGGGGACCTTCCAATGCTAAGACCCATAGTTCCACAATGTCGCATGAGTAGATTAACTTGGGAAAGAACAAAGATTTGAAATATGTCAATCTCAATACTTGTTGCACACCACAAGAGTGGCAAGCCTTTAACTACTTATTCAAGAAGTATTGTGATGTCTTTGTGTGGACTTGCAATGAACTCAAGACATATGCCACGCGAATCATTCAGCATGTGATACTAATAAAGGAAGGGGCCAAGGCATTCCAAAAAAAGCTAAGGAAAGTTAATCCAACGCTTGAGCCTCTTATTCAGAAAGGGTTTAGAAAATTATTGGATGCCCGGATCATATACAAAGTACAACACTCAACATGGGTGTCAAATTTAGTCCCATTGAGGAAGAAGTCCAGGGAGATCCGCCCATGTGTAGATTTCCAAAATCTCAACCGCGCCTCGGACAAGGAAAACTACCCCATGTCGTCCATGGAAAAAATATTGCAAACAATATCGGGGTTTGAATTTTTTTCTTTGTTAGATGGTTATATTGGATACAACCAAGTTCTGGTTACAGAGCCTGACAAACTTAAAACCACGTTCCAAATGAATTTAGGCACGTTCACATTCAGACAAACGTTGTTTGGGCTAATCAACGCTAATGCACCATTCCAACGTGTTATGGACATCACTTTCCGCAAGTTCATTGGGTAGAGCGTAGTGGTTTATCTTGACGATGTAACAATATTCTCCAAATAAAGGTCAGACCACATACGCCACTTAAAGAATATTTTTGACCGATGTTGCAAGTACATGATATCCTTAAATCCCAAGAAAAGTATCTTCGCAATGTCCAAGGGTAATATCTTGGGCCGCATCATTGCTAAGAGTGGGATTAAGGTAGACCTAGACAGGTTCAGGACAATCATGAAGATTCCCTTCCAAGTGAACAGGAAGGCCATGCAGTCTTTCTTAGGGAAAATTAATTTCCTCCTCAAGTTCATCTCTGACTATGACCAGATTTTCAAACCAATATAGGAGATGGTAAAGAAGGATGTAGTCTACAAATCAGATAAAATGGAAAATGATGCATTTTATCATATTAAGAAGGCTATTACAGAAGCACCCACATTGTACAACCCAGACTTTGATTAATATTTATTTCTCTACACTTTTGCTTATGATACATCTCTTTCTATTGTACTCACTCATAAGGATGAATTGAACAATGAGCGGCCTATCTCCTTTATGAACACAAGTCTGTAAGGACCAGAGCTTAATTACCCCACCGTGGACAAACAAGCTTATGCAGCATACAAGGTGGTAAAGCATTTCCGGCCCTCTCTATTGAAAAATCATTGCGTTATCTTGTCCCGCACTCAGCAGTTAGATCACTCCTTGTTCAACAAGAGCTGGGTGAAAGGAGCATGAACTGGATGATCGGGTTGCAATAGTATGATCTAGAAATCAATCCAGTTCACACGATCAAGGGCCATGGTCTTTGTCGAATGACAGCAGAAGCAGTAAATGCGAAGGAGGGAGAAGAAGAGATTTTAGGATGGGAGCAATAAATTGAGATGTATAACATTAAATGAGGCTCCCCCACTAAAAGGACAAACTCTTGGTACATAGATGTACACCAATACCTTGAGCACGACACAGTTCCCTCCCACTTTATGTGCGACAAAAGAGGGCACTGACAATTAAAGAATTATCTTATCATTTGTTGCATGGGGTGTTGTTAAGAAAGAACCACAATAGAGTATTGCTTAGGTGTTTGGAAGCATATGATTGAGAAAAGGTATTGTGTGATCTCCATGATGGACCAATCGGGGGACACTTCACATGAAACATCACATCACATAAGGTTATCCAGGCCAACTTTTACTGGCCTACATTATCCAGAGATGCTCGTGCTCATGCCCACCAATGTTCAATTTGTCAAAGGTGTGTCGGCAGAAACAAGAAGTCAGTCGCCCCACTGTAGTCCATTGCAGTCGAAGAGCCTTATCAATGTTGGGGCTTAGACATTATTGGGGAGATTTTCCCACATTCATAAAAGCAACACTGCTATAGCCTAATTGCTACATATTACTTCACACAGTGGATAGAAGCAGTTCCACTTGAACATGTGAATGATCAAAAAGTCATTATCTTTTTACAATAGAACATCATTTCCAGGTTTGGTGGTCTATTGTAGCGGCTGTAACACCCTCCAAAATTTTGGCCTGTACTCAAATTTCGGAGCCTACTGTGGATCCTACAATCAATCATTCCTTAGTCACTTATCGGTAAGCTGATGATCTCAAGCTCCCCTCGTCGATCTTAAGAGTCATTCATGCTTTTATATTTGTATAGTATGTGTCATCTTTGGGCATGGGGATTATCGCTTGTCATGAGAAGGGAAGTTTGTTTTGCTTCAAGGGGAAATATTTGCCAGGATGGATTTTCCTCACATCATATACATGTTTCACATTCATTTCATGCACTCTTACACAAGTGTTGCCTTTATCCTCCCAAAGTCTATCTTCAGAGCCACACTTGCCATAATCTGCCACAAAGGTTGTTGCATTAAGTGAAGTATGTGCTATATGTTCTGGATGGTCTATGTTATATCACCAAGTGTTCAAGTATGTGATCATAGTCAAGTTCTAACACTATTCAAATCTTTTCTAATGATCCCACACTTAGCCAAATTACGGAGTTTCCTTAGCAACCTAGCCTCATCGAGCTTTCCTGAACTGCACAATTCGCATTTGCAACCCTCAAGCTTTTCCCTTGTCTACTAGAACTGCGTAATGTGCAAAAATCCCAACCTCCCATAGATTTCAAAATTGCGTAGTGGTTTCCTTCAGTGTTCTTTCCTCAGTCGGATCCCACTATCTCTAGAAATTGCGTAGTTTTGTCCCTCAGACATCTCAGCTGCCCAGTTTACCTTGCATCTCGAAACTGCGCAGATGTGTCCTCCCAGGGTCACATCCCACAACAATGCCTTGTATCCTAAAACTGTGCAGTTTTGTCCCTCAAAATCCTAGCCTTCCTTGCATCCTAAAACTGTGCAGATGTGTACTCTTAGGGCCTCATCCCACAACAGTCACTTCTCTCTAAAACTGCACAATTATGTCTCTCAGGAGCCACGAAGAAGGATGACATGCTAGATGACGCTCAAGGAGTTGAGGATAAATAGCTAACCTTTCCACTATTTGGTGGATGGTTGGTGTGGAGTGTGAGTAGGGGGGACAAGGTCAAAATTTGTTTGGATCCCTGAATAGGATATAAAGGTAATCAAATGCTTAGTAATTTAGTGAAAAGGGTTTTTTCACACTTAATCAAGTAGTTGATCTTGAAGATTCTTATATTTGAAGGAAAGAATGGTTATTATTAGATGCCATTGAGCAGGTGATGAGGATGCAACTACTTGGAGTGGGGTTATTACTTCTTTAAGGATGAGTCATGTTCATATTAAGGAATTTAAGGGTGAACTATTGTGGTCAAAAAATATAACAAGTGGATTATATGCCACTAAAAATGGATAAAAATATCTTTTTGGGATGGTTTTAGTAGTGGATATAGTGTGGTGGTTCAAGGTTATTTGTAACTTTTAAGTATCCCCTTAAATCAAGGATATGAGTCTAAATCTTAGAGATGCGCTAACATGGGTAATTTATACAAGAGGAATTGGTATGGGCCTACTAGAAGATCATTATGCATGGAATATATGGAGTATATATCATAGAGTCTCCACTTAGTCAACTTGTGCCATATCACCTATATTCAAAGGATATTAAAGAATACCTCTAATCTCACTAGATATTGATAAAAAACTCACAAAATCCTTTTATTGAATCCCCTCCCAATACATATTTTTTATTAAGATAACCCCTATTTTTATCAAATACCCCGTTTTATACCCCCCAATACCTATAAAATCCCCCTACTCCACATCCTTCACCACTCTCCTCCCAACCACACCAATACTTACAATATATTGATTCTATTTTCACAATTTTAAAACCCCCTTCATGAATGAACATGCTAAGATATTGGTCAAAAGGGTGAAGCTCCCATGGTCTATATATCATTTTCTTGCATCATTCTCTTATATTGTATAGGCTTGGAAATAGGTCGAGTATTTTATGGGTATCAAGGATATGTGGAATGATAAATTAATTGAGGATTTCCAAAGGGATTGGCATGAGAACAAAAGGAAAAATCCCTACAAATCTCTAACTATTATTCTTGCATGAGGTATTTGGTGTTGAAAATTCAACAAGAAAATCCTAATTTAATTTTTTCCTTGAATTAAATTAGGAATAAAATTGTAATTCCACATCACAAGACAACTTGTACGAGTCAACTAAGTTAAATTGACTTAGTTGGCTAAGTTAATTCAAGTTGAGGGTATAACTTGTGTCATGTAGAGTGTATCCTACATTATAGGAGCCCTAGTTGACTTTATTTGGAGTTGTAATTAATTAATTCAGTTTCACTGAGTTAAAGTCAGTTAAACTAGTTCTAACTGATGGAGAAACTAGTATGAGGTCAAAAAGTGGGGTGTTGCTTCATGTGTTCAACCAGTTAACTAATGATTCACTCAGACATAACTCATGCATGTCAAATCTGAGAGTTACCCAGTTGAGATTGGAGTTTAAGGACAATGTACTATCTGTTGTATAATCATCTGAATTGTACATGTTGGGTCCCTATAATACTAGTGATTACCCCATTACTATTGTAGTTGTACCCCTTATTAATATTGTTGTGCCCCTATTGTCCCCATATTGTTATTATTGTGCCCCATAGAATCCTCTATTGTTATTTTTGTGGCTTTATATTATTATTGTTAGGTCAGCTGGGTTATATTGTGACTCCTTAGACTCCTACATATAGAGAGTTTTGTCAATTTGAATCATCAAAGAATTGTTCATTTATGTAATGTAAAGGAGGTTGCCCCCTCGAAGATGCTGAATTCTAAGGCGTGGATCTATCTTTTTAATCTTTTCTTGAGCTGGTTTCATAACATTTGGTATCGGAGCTTTGGATTCTAGGGTTACGCTGCTCCAAACAGGTCATCATGGAATTTTCGCTATAACTTTTTTTCTGCAACGTTTCAGAAGTTGGAAAAAAACCTATTTGAGAAGACATCGCGCTGAAGCTTGGGTCCGAATTTCAGAGGTTTTCGCTCTATATTTGTGGAGATATGATCTAAGGAAGTTGGTCTTTTTGTAGACTCTTGAATTACATTCCAAACAGGTGACCCGGGGAAAATCGTCATAACTTTCTCTCTGAGCATCAGATTGAAATTTCATAAAAAGGTATAGAAAGAGGACGGACTTTAGTTTCTTCTATATAGTTTTCAGAGCCAAAGGTCGAAATAGTGACTCGTGGCATGTCGTACAAGTTCGCTCTACTGAACTAGTCTATAATCAGGTCACTGTGGGATATTTGGTATAACGCTTCCCTCGAGAATCCAATTTGGATCAGACTGGTGGCATTGGAAAGAGGATGCAGAGGGCTACTGCAGGTCGTAATTTCAGAACTAGATGATCCGAAATTACAGAGATACATCAGATTCAATATTGAGCTCCTACAAAGTGAAAAAAGGTGTGTAGTTTTTTTTAAATTTTTGCATAAGCTTGGTTTCAAAAGTTAGTTTGAAGGAATTAAAAGGGCATAGTAAAGCATTATTATCGGTAATTGATGCCCCGAGGAAAGAAAATGCAAACACCTAGTAGGCAACCTGAAATCTCTAGCATGACTCATGAAGAAGAGGAAGAAATGCAACATGATATATCAAAATTACGAGACCAAGTGCAACAAGTGTCACTTGCACAAAAATCAACAAAATCTAAGATGGATGGTTTAAAGAAAGATTTAGAAGCTAATATGGATGATTTAAAGACAAGCATGGAAGATTTGAAGATAGGCATGGAAGATTTGAAGACAGATTTAACAAAGTTTCTACAAGAAATGCTTACTAACGGTGAAAGGGTAGTAAAGGAAATTCATGATGAGAACAAAAGAAATGTTAATCATGATTTCATAGACTCTAATGTTGGATCAAATACCCACCATATCCAAAAATCGATATGAGGAAGTTTGATGGCAAGGATCCCGCAACATGGATATTACAGATGGAGCAATTTTTCGATCTCAATAATGTGCAAAACACACAAAAGGTACGTATGGCAACTTTATATTTGGAACCAAATCAGTTTGTTTGGTATCAATGGCTTTGCTCTCGTAAACAATTTATCACTTGGGCAATTTTTACGGAAGAATTGATGGCACATTATGAGGATACAAAAAGCAACACTTTTTTTAGCCAATTGATAAGTCTCAAACAAAAGGGTTCAATAATGGAGCACATTGAGGAGTTCCAAAAATTGAACATAAGGGTAAAAGATATTCCAGAGGAGCATAGGATTGATGTGTTCATAGGGTCTTTAAAGGATAATATTAATATCCAACATGATGTTTGCCTTTGGGAACCTGACTCATTAGAGAAGGCATTCAGGTTAGCAAGAAAAATGGAAAGCAAAATTATGGCAACCAGGAAGCATACCACTCACAACTATAAGATGGAAGTGTTGTTGCCCCTAGTCTTCCACAACCTATAAGGTTGACACCACAACAATTAGAAGAAAAAGAGCAAAATGGCTTTGTTACAGTTGTGATAGCAAATACACTAAAGGTCATAAGTGTGCTGAGAAGAAATTATTCTACATAGATTGTGAAGAGGAAGAAGGAAATGAGCAAGAAAGGTCAAAAGAAAAGGATATACTTCAGGAACAAAGCCTAGATAAAGAAGAAATGAATCCGACCATATCTTGTAATGTATTGGCTGGAATTACCACTGCTCAAACCATCAAGATAGAAGGACAAATCAAGAAGAAAAAGGTAATAGTGTTGATTGATTCAGGAAGTACCCACAATTTTATTCATTGTAAGATAGCAAAAGAATTGAATTGTTTCCTATATCCAACACCAAAGTGTCAAGTGATGGTTGCAAATGGAGGAATGATAAATTGCCCTGAAAAGTGCCATAATATCAAGCTATCCATGGGAGAATATGTATTGACTAGCCTAATGCTTTCCATTCCAATGGGAGGTGTTGATGTTGTACTAGGAGTCCAATGGCTACAATCCTTGGGTACAATAGCTTTTAATTTTCAAGAACTTTTCATGAATTTTTTTGTGGAATGAAAGGAAGTTGAATGAAGGGGTATTGCAGGGAAACTGGGAAAGATAACCAGCTCTAACAGTATGATAAAGCTTCTAAAAAAGGAACAAAGAGGTGTAATTGCACAATTATGTTCACTAAATGTTTCCACATCGAAATCATCTATTTCTCCATATCCCCAAAAGTCTTGGACAATCATTCCAAGGTATTTGAGACTCCCAAAGGTCTCCCACCTATTCGTGATCATGATCATGCTATTCATCTGATTCCAGGAAGTGTTCCTCCAAACATCAGGCTGTACAAATATCCCTATGCCCCAAAGAGTGAAATTGAACGTATGGTTGCAAAAATGCTACAGGCTGGTATAATTCAATCGAGTCAAAGTTCTTTCTCTGCTCCAGTAGTATTGGTGCACAAGAAGGATGGATCATGGCGCATGTGTCCGGATTATAGGGAGCTCAACAAGCTCACTATTAAAGATAAGTTTCCCATTCCTGTAATTGATGAATTACTGGATGAATTGCATGGATCAATTTACTTCACCAAGTTGGATCTTCGTTCAGGATATCATCAAATCAGAATGAAGATTGAAGACATTCCGAAAACAGCATTTAGAACTCATAAAGGTCATTATGAATTTTTGGTCATGCCTTTTGGCCTTACCAATGCACCTTCAACATTTCAAAGTTTGATGAATTCAATTTTCAAACCATTCCTTAGAAAATTTGTGTTAGTATTTTTTGATGATATACTAATCTACAGCGAGTCTTGGAAGGATCATGTTGAACATGTTGACAAGGTGCTACAACTATTGGAGGAGAAACAATTATATGCAAAAAGATCCAAATGTTTCTTTGGAGTACAAGAGGTGGAATATCTGGGTCATATTGTATCTCATGAAGGTGTTAAGGTAGACCCTAGCAAAATTAAAACCATTAAGGAATGGAAAATCTCCACATCCATAAAGCATTTGCGAGGATTTCTCGTGTTAACGGGTTATTATTGCAATTTTGTTAAGAATTATCCGAGAATAGCAGCACCTCTAACAAAATTATTGAAGAAAGACACATTATGATGGACTCCAGAAGCAATGAGGTCCTTTGAACATCTTAAAGAGGAAATGTGCCAAGCACCAGTCTTAGCTACATTGGACTTCTCAAAAACCTTTATTGTGGAATGTGATGCTCCAGGAAATGGAATTGGTGTTGTTTTAATGCAAGAAGAAAGACCCATTGATTTCGAAAGTCGTCCAATCAAAGGAAAGTATTTACACAAAACTACTTATGAGAAAGAAATGTTGGCAATACTACATGCACTTAAGAAATGGCAACCCTACCTAATGGGAAGACACTTTAGGGTAAAAACAGATCATGATAGTCTTAAATACTTTTTAGAACAAATATTATCTTTATAAGAGCAACAGAAATGGGTCACAAAGATGTTGGGTTATGACTTTGAAATCATCTACAAAAAAGGGAAGAAAAATGTTTTGGTAGATGCACTCTCAAGAAAGGATGAGGATGTGGAAGCATTTCTTTGCACCATTTCTATTATCCAACCAGATTGGATTAATGAAGCAAGGCATGAATGGAAGAATGACGAGAAAGTGTGGACACTCATTCAAAAGTTACGACAAGATCTTAGTACATCTAATACATTTAGCTGAAAATGATTCGTTATGGTACAAAGATCGGTTATACCTATGTAAGAATTCCCAACTCAAACAAAAGATTCTTATGGAATTGCACACCTCTCTCTTAGGAGTGCACTTAGGGTTTCTAAAAACTTACCACAAGGTTAAGAAGGAATTTTTTTGGGATGGCCTTAAATCAGATACTCAAAAAACTTTGTGGCGTAATGTTTGGTTTTCCAACAAAATAAAGTTGAAATAATTAAGATCCCAAGTCTATTGCAACCTTTATCCATTTCAAGCCAATGTTGGGAGGAGGTTTCAATAGATTTTATCATAGTTTACCCAAGTCTGAAGGAAAAAGTGTTATCATGGTGGTAATTGACAGACTTACCAAGTATGCACACTTTTGTGCATTATCTCATCCATTTAAAGTGAGTACAATTTCTACTGCATTTATGGAAACAATTCAAAAGCTACATGGAAACCCAAAGATTATTGTAAGTGACAGAGATCCCATTTTCAATGGAAAATTTTGGACAGAATTATTTTCTTGTCTTGGTACTCAGTTAGCTCTTAACTCATCCTATCATCCACAATACGATGGGCAAACTGATATAGTAAACAAATGTTTGGAAGGATATCTTCATTGCTTTGTATATGATAAATAGACACAATGAGTCAAATGGTTTCCTCTGGCTGAATGGTCGTATAACACTTCCTTCCATACTACAACAAAAATGACCCCATTTATGGAACTTTATGGATATCGTCCACCATCCATCACATCATATTTAAGAGAAAATTCTATGGTTCAAGCAGTGGAAGATCACATCGAGAATCAACAACAAGTTCTCCGACTCTTAAAGGATAACCTCACTTTGGTGCATAATAGAATGAAACAATAGGCAAATCAACATCGCAGTGAAAGAAGTTTTGATGTACGTGATTGGTTATTCTTACGGCCACAACCATATAAAAAAATGTCCCACAAACAATTTAAGAAGGATAATAAATTATCACCAAAGTATTATGATCCATATAAGGTGTTGCAAAAGATAGGTACTATGGCATACAAATTGGATCTTCATGTAGCTTCCTGAGTGCACCTAGTTTTCCATGTTTCATGCTTAAAGAAGGTTATAGGTGACAAGCTCCTTGTTCAAACAATATTTCCAGAACTTGATGAGGAAGGAAAAATCATATTGGAACCTGAAGCAGTCACAGAAACAAGAACTCGACAGCTATGAAATTGATCAATTTCATCGTATCTCATCAAGTGGAAGAACTTACCCGCTGAAGATTCCACATGGGAGGATGATAATTTTATACAGAAGCATCCAAAACTACTCAAGAGTTGAGGAAAACACTTTTTCAAAGGAGAGGGGCATGTTATTATGTCCCATACAAGCCCACTGTTGTTATTTTTGTGCCCTTATATAATTATTGTTATGTCGGCTTTGGTTATATCATGACCCCTTAGAATCCTATATATAGAAAGGAGGTTTTTTCATTTGTATCATCGAAGAAATGTTCATTTTTGTAATGTAAAGGAGGTTTCCCCCTCGAAGAGACTAATTTCTAAGTCGTTGATCTATCTTTGCTATCCTTTTTTGAGTTGGTTTCATAACAATCACGGAATGGTATGCAAAAAACATTTCTAGAAAAATATAAAAATCATGACCTTAAGGAAGAAATTTTTAGAATGACTCAAAAATAAGATGAGAGCCTTGAGGATTTAATAGAAAGATTCATATATAATGTTAAGGGGGAAAAATTACATCATTTAGGATTTGACACACTAAAAACCCTCTTACTTAGAACAATTAGAGATGAGTGGATTGATATTCTTGATCTCATGAGTAGAGGTGATGCATACAAATTATCATTTGAAGAAAATTTTGAAACATGCAAGTGCATATCAAGAGTAATTGCAAAAGTACATCAGCATCAAGACTGGTAAGTCAAGTTGAACCTAGAAATGTGTTTGATAACTTTAAAACAAAAATTCTTAGCAATCTAAGTGAACAAGTAGAAATGTTAAGAATTCAAGATGAGAAAAAATAATATGTTGATATTTGTGTTGTCCATGCGGAATCATATGCCATTAAATATTTCCCACCATTACCAAGGTTGAAGCAAGTTTACCAAGAGGACAATGTAGCAAGGAAATCGTCAAAGTAACTATGTTATGTAGCTCCAAGAAGGCTATGGAAGCCTAGTACACCTGGTATGATGCAAGAGCCTATTTCAAAATTTCAAGGTTATGCACATCCATCTCAAATTAATTGGACCACACCCTTTTCTTGGCGAACTTGGTCATCTCAACCCCAAAACTAATTTTGGCAACGAGGTTGGCAAGAACCTTATGGGAGAAATCCACAATATCCTCAATATTTTCCACAATATCCTCCATACCCAACTCCATGCTATCCCTACAATCCACCTCCACCACAACCAAAATCCCAACCACATCCATCTCAAAGATCCACCACCATTAAACTACCTATACCACCATTTCCAAACCCACCCAAGGAAGTAGCTCAACCCACTTACAATGTTGAGGTACAACACTTCCAATCATCTCCTCTTGATCTAAATGGTATTCATCTTAGCTCAAGAAGAGTATTACGAAAAAAAAATTCTCTTAATGTCATTGAAGGACAAAATTCAGAAAAAGAAGATTCAAATGAGAAGACCAAAGAATCGTGGGTTGCACTAGGTGGAGAGAAGACATCAGAATCAGAGATTGAGGAAGTTCCATCATGTTCACCATCAGATCCTCTATGTGTTGAGAAGAATAATAAACAAAAATAGGAATATTTGAATGTCATGGTAAAATAGGACACATAAATACATCCAAATGTGCAAGTGGACCAGAGGCATGACAACTACATTGAAATATGGTTCCAGACAATCATTGAGTTGCAACAACACACTCTTCTTCAACAATTTTGATCTCATCCCATCAATGCAGTTGGTCTCTCATATTCAGGTACATGTCAAAGAATATCTTTCAATCATAGACACAATTTTATCTATCATATTGATGTGCACATGGTTCCATTGGAAGTATTCCTATACTTGAAAGAAATTTTGTTTTTCAAGTGAAGTAGGATAGAAAAAGAAAAAGAAAATGAAAAATAAGAGGAAAAAAAATAAAATATCAGGTGAAAACCTCTTTTGAGGCATTTGAGATTAGCTCATTGATTGAAAACCTCCTTGAGGTGGTCAATGAGTTGGAAAAAGAGAAAAAAAAAGAAAAATAAAATATCTTAGGTGAGAACCTCCTTGGAGGCGCCTAGGCAGACCTACTAGTTGAAAACCTCATTGAGGCAGCTAGTAGGCCTAAAAGGAAAAATAAATGAAAAAATGAAAAAAATTTCTCCATGTATCTCTCTCTAATGATTGCAAGTTCTCTCCAACCTTTGCAAGCAACAAGAACAATTTAGCACCAAAAGAAAAAGTTGGTAAAAAATCTAGTCAAATGAAGTCAAACTTGGACTTTCTCCTCATTTTCTTAGATTCTCCAATAGGACAAAGTCCATTACAGTCCATCACCCTCATCCATTCCTAAAATCCACCCATCATTACCAATCCTTTCTCATGCATTTTCATCGTTATCCTAAAATGCTACACGAGGGCTCTATTTTGCTACACGAGGCCAAAATACATAGATAAACAAATTGTTTTTATCATATGTTGGAAACTGTGCATCCATTAGAAGAGCTTTTTCATGGGGAGATGCATATGGATGATGGTAAGATTCTCAAGAAATTTTAGCAAATTCCAATGCACATTTTTCGAGAACTCAGCCTCCCTCACCTACAACCATTTTTATTTTTTCTCAATATCCATACATCCATTGACCAAGACGTTTTACGGATAGGTTCAAAAGGATGATGGAAACATGCTCAAAATGTTTTAGGTTAATCCAGTCTACCGTTTGAGAGATATGGATAATTTTTTTTTACTATAGGAGGTTGTCCTGAAATGCTACAGGAGGGGCCATAATTGTAACAATAGGTAGATTTGATTGAATAAAGAGGTCAAAATGTCATGTATTATTTAGGGAAGGTTGAAAGAGGCCCTCCAATGATTCACTCATCACCCATCCATCACCTATCCATTCCATTTCACCAAAACTTGCTCAAAATTTCCACTTTATCCTACCTCTAAAATAAAAAAGAGAGAGAAAAACCACAAAATCCATTGTTTTCTATTTTTCCAATGTCTACTCTACTCCCTCATGACTCCATCCTTGTCCTCATGGATTTTCATCATTACCCTCAACACCATCATGCAGTCTAAAGACTTCAAAGGAGGATTAAATGATTGCTACAGGAAGAAAAATCCTCCTATAGCAACATGTGCAATCACAATAGAAGTATCTGAGATTTTTTTTTTCCACCAATAGAAGAATGATGAAGCCGTGTGTGCAATAAGGAAGGGACACACCATCCTTAGGAAGATATTCCAATGCCACCAGCAGCCTAGACATTAGAGAGGCACCTACACACATACAAAAAAGTTATTAGTCAAGGTATAATCAAGTTATAAAGACATGGACTAGGATGTCATGATGTATATGGCCCAAATACAACATGAAATCACCTCTAGCAATTTGATCCACAGGTAGATATAGGTATGCAATATTCTTTACCTCTTCCCTTGAGTGTTTTATGGTTAGAAATTTGTTGTCATTGCATAAGAGATGAGGTTTTATAAGCTAAGGATAGGTCAGAATTCTCGACCACCCTCAACTAGTTAAGTGCATAACTCCCTCACTCATGCAATGTGGAAAACCAAAATTAAGGAAAGTGATAATTACGAAGAAATTAGACTAGATCACCAAGCGCACTGAGCCTACTACCACATAATGAAATAAAATAACAAGGATCAACTTCAAATGTATCGATGCTCATTCCCAAAATAGCTAAAGCGGTTCATTAAGGCATCAAAGGTCGAGATAGATGTTACTAGGGGTTCTCTAAGGTGCTACATAAGAGATATAGAGTTGATTTGTAGGTGCTACAGGATCAGGCATGATTGCTACATGAAAAAGAGGGCTACTACAGGAGATAGAGTAGGTTCTACATGAGATAGTATGTTTGCTACAAGATTGTCCCAAGAGGCAAAATGGGGCCCTATCTTGAGCATTATTGGCCCTAAAACCATATAATTTTGAAGGAGGTTGCAAGGAAGGGGTAATTACTTGATGTCTCACCTCTTACAAACAAAAATTCTGTGAATTTTTGTAAAATTTCTCCATTAAACATCCTACAACAAAACCTTAATTTTTTTTTGAAGTATGGAGTTTTCTTGTGAGTATGAGAATTATGATAGGAGAATACACTTGTTTTGAAATTGGCATACCTCACTCATCAAGAGGAAGCACTCTGTTGTATAATGTAACTAGGTTCGGTCTTCATAATGACTTGTAATTATGAATTTATGAAGAAGACAAAGATAATAAAATGTATTTTGTAATACTTGCATCATGGGTTTCATGAGCAAGAAGTTTTTATTATAGGTCAAAGAATTCTTCTTGATGTATTTAGGGGTTTGTAATCTTGTCATAAATATATACTTTAGAGTCATTTATATGAAGTGTTGTTACACTTTTAAAGTAGTCAAAGTGTCTATTTAAAGGTCCTCCAATCTAGACAAGCACAGTCATCCTATGTCGGCTTCAATATATATATGACAAAGACTTCATGTTGACTTTGAATGGAGACACAAACTTTGGATAAATATCGACCTCAAGATAAATATATTTATAAGTGACATGTCGGCTTTCTTATGCAACACCTCTATTCACAAAGGACAAGTCAGCTTAAATATAGGCACCAACCACTATATAAAGGAAGCTCAGGTCATTTCCACTACACATAGTTTCAGATCACTCTAGGATTTCGGATCATAACACAAAATGACAGTTTCAAGTATGCTACATAGTGAGATAGTTCAATGCCACAGTGACAGTGAGATAGTTCAGATGCCACAGTCACGGTGAGATAGTTTGGATACCACAGAAGAATAGTTCAGATGTCACATAAGGACAAAATTCAGATGTCATAGTGAGACAGTCTCAGATGGGTCATAGAGAGACTATTTCGGATGAATAAGGACAAACTTTGGATGAGTGTCACATCTACACCATGATGATAATCATGGAAAATTTCAAGGGCTAATGTTCTCCTAGTGGGCTAATTTTCCATGATTTTTCCACAAAAAATATTCGCCAATTTCCAATTTTTATAAAAGACATTTCGCATAAATTTTAGAATATAAAATTATTTTACCTTAAATTTTGCCAACATTATATAGAGACTATATATACAATCATTATAAATTTGAATAATTTTACAAATATATCAATAAACATTTTATAGTTTTCATATTAGGGATTAGTAAGATTCCCCAATGCTTTTAAATTTCAAGAAAATTTTCCATCCTTAAAATTTTCCTTGATGATAATGCTACTAAGTGCTACATGGTTCTACAAGGTGCTGCAAGGAAGGATGACTATGTCTTGATCTAGGAGAGGTAGTTCTGGTCGAGTATGTTTGTCAAGGTTAATGTACTCATCTAGTGAAGAATATATAAGAAGAGAGTTGTGGCTTTTCCCCTCAAGAGGAGGGGTTTTAGTCCTGGCTTGAAACCTAATCATTGTGTCACTGTTCTTATTTTTTTTTTACTTCTATTGATGTACTAAACATAAATAATAATAAAGGACAATGATAATACAAGAAGAGTTACACAAGTAGTAATTGTTGGCTTAGTGGGTCATGACCCAGGTTAGAGTTAAGTTTACCAAACAAATCCTTACACTACTGGCCCTTTCGGCATCAACCCGTAGAGTGCGGACTGAAGTCTCACTTGAAGCAGTATGGGGCGATGCTGGAACCAAGTTTCCACGCCCAGAGATGAGTGTGATGTCGTTTTATGCCCTAAACCCACCTTAGCGCAGATCGATAGGCCCCGATGACTTATCAATATAACTTCTCTTAATCAGATTCTATACCTCCAGGAAGGTCTACGACCATCTTTCGTGGACCCTAAAAATGTGAATCAACTACTTATGTGCCTCTGTAATTACCCTTAGTTCTATATTTACCCTGATTGACCTAAGTATCTGATATCTTTAACATGCATTAATATATTCTTTGCGTAAACAAATATTAGTACTTGCATTCATATAACAATGTAAACCATGTAGAATTGCACGTAAATATAGTATCAAATCATAAACCCATCATTCATCATAGCATAATAGTGCATTCATTCATACCAAGAGAAAATAGACAAAACACACATATTTCTAGAATAATCTCTTTTTAATGCTTATGTTCTTCTTATAGACTCAAGACTTCCTTGCGCACTCAACTATAGGGGTCTGCGCACTAAGCTACAGACTCTACTCTAGGCCTGTACACACACAGTTGTAGATACTCTCTTATACTCTAAGACTTCTTCGCTCTTTCTTCTACTAACCCATTACATTCATTGATCTCCTTCGTTATCACCTATGCCTTAGACTTTCTAAGGCTCTCCCACTTATACGATCCCATGGTACATAGACCATGGGTAAGTCGACACAACTTACATAACAGAAGGGTAAAACCCTTTATGACACTTTACCATCTACGCACTCCGCGACCACATTTTGCAGAGACTTAACATTATTTACAACAAAATTTGGGCCTTTTCCCCCAAAAATTGGGCTTTTGCCCCAAAATTGACCTTATGGGACCCTATCCCAAGAGGCCCCCAACACAAGTATCGTGACTCACCCTCGAGTCACTCTATTGGTGTGAAGATCTTACTACGGAGACCTCCCAGTTTGACTTGTGCTACTGCTACCTCAACAGTGCTCTATGTGGCTGCTTGCTTGATCTACTCCTCTAGTTGCTTTGTTGCTGGTCTTGCACTGTCTTCCTTTATCTTATGTTGTGTTCTCTGTAGGCTTGCCAACTTCTCCTTAATGGTGGTAAAGATAACATAGGCCTCCTCTAGCCAAGGCCCTAATCTGGCCTTGAGGACCACCTCTTTCCTTTGCACTGCCTCCACCTATTCAAACAACTGCTTCGCCTCATGCAACTTAGCTAATCGCTATGATATAGCAATGGTTGCGAGATTGGTGACGGTCGTCTGCTCCTCTTAACCGCCTTCTGGCAGTCAAATCATGAATAGTGATGGTAACAATCACTTTTTGGCTACAGTGTGCGGTCTCCACCCCTATAGTGCAACTCCCTTCGCGCTTCTATTGGTACTATGACATCCTCCTATTCCACGCATGTTATCACAAAATCTAACCCTGATAGGCTCCTGATCAAGTAGACTCTAAGTAACTCTTTCAAACCAGTCTTTTAGTTGAGGCTTAGCCTCCTCAATCTAAGAGGGCTCTCTCAATAGGTTTAAGATTTTTGATTATTGATTAGATGGCTAACTCTAGGAACAAACATGGAAAAATGTATAAATGGTTGACTAGTTGAATCAAATATTAGCAAATATCTATTGGGCTATGGAATCAAGATAGTCTTCAACAAAATAACATGATCAAAAAAACATGGAAGTCAAGGGACTTAGAGTTTAGGTTTATAAATAAAACAGTAACACAATGAAACAACACAGTTTACAAGCATGTCAAGGAAGTTAGAGCATTTTCCAATGAATTCTAAGTATCACAAGCTCATACCACTGCAAATAAGTAATTGAACAAGGTCATAAGAACATCAGAGACATAAAATCCTTGTGAATCTTCAGTAGTCAAATTGATTTCTGTATTAAGTATAAAAAAACACAATTTCTTACAATAACACAACTTTCTTTTGCTAATGAAATTACCAACCCTGAGGAATTTGATTCTCAAGATTTATATAGAGTTTTACAACCTTGGATACTATGATCCATCTTTAGGAGAATTCAAATTCCTAACTTTGACACCTATCTATTCATCAAACAAACTACTTAATTACAACTTGATAGCTAGTTGTCTTTAAGAGTCCTAATACAAATAGGAGTGAAAATACTAAAACATGCGTCCAAAAACCTTATCTATGTCTTCAATACATTCTTTAATTAGCTGCCAACCCATGTCTTCGAGCTTGATGATGTCCACAGTGTTGTTACAAAACTTACTGAGTCATGACCTAACTATCCTGAAAACTAGGAGACAGAGTTCCTCCATTTAAGGCCCTTAATTCTTAATGCTTATCTTCAAACAGTTTTGCTGGTGTACATGTGGCATGCATTGATAATCCATAAAATCTTCATTTTCCACTTGTGCAAAAAAAGAAACTTGAAAATATGGAGGAAAGGATGAAACATGACTGTGCAGCAAAAATACTCTGTTTTCGTAGCACAGCCTTTACATTACTTATGAAATAATTCTTGGAAGTTTGCTTTCTACACCACTGCCATCTGAAACTTCATATATGATCCCATGTCTACTAGCAACTTCAAAATTTGGAACTAATCAGACCTTACCTTCGGGAAGCATCCATAAGTGCTAAATGATCATCTTCAGCAGTTTCGTAGCGCGCTACGAAACTGCTGTGTATGCTCTTTTTCAAAACGGCCCTCAAAAATCTCTAGTTTGGGAGTTTTTCAAAATTCCATGAAGACTGATATGATTAACCAAAAATCAAAACCACTTGCCCTTATAAGATGTTCTTCTTCACAGTGTGCCAAACTGTTTTAATATATATCCTTCACTGCCCTTTTTCATCACCCTGATTCATTATTGCTATAGACCCTTTTCAATATTTGGTTAGTTGTATTTCTAGGTCTTCAATTTGTCTCTTCAATCTCCTATTTGTAGCTCTCAGCTAAGCATTAATCCTTTTTACAAATCTGGCTTCTTTGATTGCAAGAACAGTCTAGGTGAAGTATTGAGTTTCACTGTTTACTATTTCTGGTTTCGAAACTTTTTTAGCTTCCCAGAGAGCCTTCATCCTTTTGAAATTTTCCCTTTCAACAACATGCCCTCTTGCTCTCACTCTTAGTCTAGCAATTTCATTGTTAGCAGCTTTTAACCTTTCTTCCATAACCTCGTAATTGGATTTTTTTGTTTGAGTGGCCGGAACTGTGTTTTTTTCACCTTTAGGTCTTGGAGACGGAAAGTCTATCAACTCTTCTTGAACAAAAAATGCTTCTTCTATTCTCCCTAGCTCAATATTGGACTCCTGCATCTTCTTGGATTGCCTGATTAAGGTTTTTCTAGGTTTGAAAATAAATGTTGTTACATCATCCTCAAATTCTAATTTCTTGGAGGGTTTCATTTTCTTTGACTTTCCTTGATCAAATTTTATTACATTTTCCTACACCAAAGGGGACTTTGCAATATCAATGGCTTTTAAAATATCATTTAAATCACCCTTCAAGCTTGAACCTTCTCCTGAGATTGTTGTTTTACCTTTCTCCTTTGCAATTTGACTTCTAGTCAATCTCTTTTGAATTGGTTTGCTGGTTGACTATTATTGTGTCATTCCTTTAACCTCAGATATATTTTCCTTTGTAGATTTAGGAGTTTCAAGAATGACTACTGGTGCTTTTCTTACTTTCTCTTTCATCTACTTCCTAGGTTTCAACTTAACATACCTTTTTCCCCTAGACATTACAGACTTGCTGGTTTCTGCTGATGGAGTTCCTTTAACCCCAGGGATAATGTCTACACCTTGTTTTTCTGCTCCAAAGTCACATGAAAACAAAAATGAAGACCATTCTTTGTTGATCCTTTTGAGTTCATGTAGAACTATCAGTTTAATTAGACCATGATGAAACATGGATGTTTCACATCATTGAGATTTCAACTATACTTTATCTGCCATCTTAGCTACACTTTGAAATAAGAAGTAAGGAAAATATAAAGAAATCATACCATTAAAATGTAACAAAAGTTTGAAATGATATGAATAGACCTTTTGATATCTGCCTTCATAGGTAAATAACGTTGAATGTTGAAGAGAAAGTTGGCATAGCTATCCTTGATGCAGTCTTTGGGAACTTCCTTGGTTAAGTGGGTTTCTACAAACTCTGGCTTTAGAAACATCTTACATGGTTCCATGTCGAATCTGAGGTTTTTGAACCATGTATCTTGGCCCCTAGGAATTTCTGTCACCAAAGTTATGACCTCTGGAGAAATTTTCAAGTTCACCGTTCCAACCTTTGTGCTTGAGCTAGTGAAATGTAGTGCAAACTCCTTTGTCACCTGAGTATGTCCTCCCTATAATTTCTTATAGAACTTATAACATCCTGCCTTCTTGAAGGCTTCTACAACTGATTTGTTTCTAACAAAGACCTCGGCGCTTTTAGGCTCTGTTCTTAAACAATGACCAGACCTGTGACATTTCTTCTCCTATGTCATGTTTCCTTCTGAATTACTGTAACAAAACTGACCTCGCTTGAAATTATGTTGATCAACTTCGCTTACTAATGGTGGTGAGCCTCACCTGAATTATGGATGAGGAGAACCTTGGTGAAAAGTTACCAAAGCTTACTGTTCGAAAACAATTCTATTTGAGGGTTTTGAATGAAAACTAAAACAATGAGACTAGCCAGCCTTTTCAAATTTGAAATTGTCTTTCATAATGAGCCCTAAATTTGAAATGATGAGTTTGGATGGTGGCATTCTTAAGGACTAACTCCTAGCTGACACCTAATAATGAAAATTTTAATAGAATATTAAAGTATTGATGTTTTACAAGACTGTTCTACGAATCTGCACTTTTGTAGTGCGTAGGGAAAAGCGCTATGAAAAGAGTAGTGTTTTTGTAGTGCAAAACAAACATTTTACACTATCTGTGCTACAAAAACGTGGTTTCAGGGCTAATTCCAAAAAATTTCAAAATGGCTTAAGCTATGAGTTTCTAAAAAGAATGTAAGACTAATGAAACATGGAAAAGGGATGTTAGACTTTATTTGGATATGATAAATGAAAACTTTGAGACTCCTAACCTATCACCTACCCATTAAAACATAGGGTGACTTGACACTTATCTAAGACCATGACTAGGAACAATGTAAACCCCTATTTTGGTGAGAAGAGCGCAGACCCCAGATCATGTGCTCTACAACCTGGGCAGTGTAGTTTATAGTCCCATGCCTCCTTGCAGCTATCTGGAGCACTAAGACTATACTACCATCATGTAGTCATCGGGTCGGATCCTTGGTGTATGGCTTCAATTGGCTACCATTTACCTTTCTCAGAAATGGATCTCCATTAGATTTCACAAGATGAACTTCTCCACCATCGGTAATCTCTTTGATCACATGTGGCCCCAGCCAATGCATCTGAAATTTTCCTAGAAATTTATCAAACTTGTTGTCATATAATAAAACTAAATCATTTTCCTTGAAGGTGCGGAGTTTGATGTGCTGATCGTGCCATGCCTTTTCACGTTCCTTCTGCACCTGTTGATGGAATCCAACCAAAAATCTATCTTCCTTGAGCTTTGTCAGCTGTGTGAGCCTCTCTTCTAAGGCTCTGTGGTCCACCATCCCTATGAATGTCGATATGCATAGACTAGGCATAATATACTCCATAGGCATCATAGCCTCTACACCATAGACCAATCTAAATGGTGTCTGACCCGTAAGCTTCTTACAAGTAGTTCTATTGGCACATAACATAACTGGTACGTGCATGTTCCAATTATTCCTTTACGTATTGCAAACTTGTTGGCTTGTTTGGGCCTGACCCAGGTTCGGAAGAGTTATTTAGCCAAACAAATCCCGCAGCTACTGATCCTTTTGGCAACAGCCCATAGAGTGCGGATTGAGGTCTCACCCGAGGTAGCAAGGGAGGGTGCTGGAACTAGGTTTCCGCACCCTAGGGATGTATAGATGTGCACTATAGGGATCACGCGCTATTCTATAACTCCGCACTGCTTGACCTTCGCGCTGATCCAGGGTGATTATAATTTCTTATTCATGCGCTATTCTATTTGAAGGAAGCCTTTATGATTTAGAGCTATTCAACAGGGTCTTTAAGCAAACATTTAATCAACCTAATTTATTTGCACACAAAATTAACCCATATTCGAATACATTCATCACATTTGCATTAACCAGATATAGAAAGGTAAACCATAAAGATAGATGCGCGATAATACATAATTATAGAAGAAAAATTTTCTTTATTATTATTCTCCACCAATATATCCAAATCTACCCTATGTACTTAGCTGTAAGGGTCCGCACACACAGCTGTGGACTTTTTAGGTTTCTGTGCACATAGCTGCAGAGCCTCTACCTCCTACCTAACCCTCGACTCGAACTTACAGGTGATTTCGATCTTTCTGCTTCAAGTACCCATTACATTTCATGCCAAAAGAACTGCCTTTCCCTCATAGATCCACACTCTATTTATACCTTTTCCTGGCACGTGACCCCTGCGCAGGCCGAATCTATTTGCATTGCTTTTTTATTATTTTTTGGCGGACTACCCTTTGACTCAATCTATTATACTTCGTGCTCCACATATTGTGGAATTTTTACAATATCTAAATCTTACTTCTTGGGCTTTCTGCCCCAAAACCCTTACGTGGGACCTCTGCTACCCAACAGTCCCCCATCACAATCATGGTGACTCATCCTGAGTCACTCATTGGTGCAACTGGACGCTCCCTCTTAGCTTCATGGTTTGCCTTCCTGTGAGTGACAGTCGTCGTCCTGGTACTCCTTCCTTATCTCTTGCAACGCTTCATCCATCTCCTGCTTCAATGTTTCTACCACATCTCACAACTAATGATGCTCATTCTCCTCTACTTAGTTAACATAGAACACCACCTCTAAGGATTTTAGCATGAGCAAGGGAGCTACCTATAGGACCACCCGATACCAGTGCAACTATTTCCAACCTTCATATCCTCTCTTTGCATCATCTGCTGCAGCTTATGTTGCAATTTTGCAAGACCCTGGCTACTATCCGCAAGATCCCAAACTTCAAGTGACATCAGAGACGACTTATTAAGTGCATATCTACCCAAGGTCCCCATTTGTCTAGCCTTTCATCATTTTGTTGTAGTGCACCGGCCTGCCCCTGGGTGAGGCGATGACCTTTGGACCAATTCTGCTCCGTGCTCCCTCTTTTCCGGTACATCTCCTACTGGTGATGTTGCAGTTGTCACCCCTCTACTCCTTAGAGAGTCCTACCTCACCATCGGCCTGATTACTACCTTCGGGAACATGCCTTGTGCATGGATAATGAACAGCTCCATCGGTGTTTTCAAACTGTAGGCCACCGAGTGGACAAATACTTTAACTATTCCATTGGCCTGAGCATGATATGGTGTACTCTTTTGATGATAAAATTGGAATTATTATGTTAATGCGTTAATTGTTTCATTAAGGAAGTGTGGACCGCAATCGCTCATTAAAATATTTGGGCAACCAAACTTGGTCAATACATATTCAAATAAGAACTTCATAGATGTTTCCCCTATACAGTGCTTCACGGGCTACACCTATGCCCATCTGGTCAAATACTCAGTTACGGTGAAGATATACTGCGCACCCATCTTCTTTTCTGGATGCTGAATTGGTCCCACAAAATCAATTGCCCATTTCTCGAATGGCTAAAATGATACCTGAAGATTCAAAGGAAGCTCATCCCTCTGCGATGGTCTGTTGATTCTCTAACATTCATTGCATGCCCTATAATATGCTTTGGAATCCTTATCCAAGGTTTGCCACCACAACCTAGCGGACAAAATCTTCTGTGTTGTTGCTTTTCCTACATAATGGCCGCAAATAGCTCCTCCATGAGCTTCAGCTAGGATACTGCTATGTTCAAAATTAGGCACATAGCATCATAGTATCTTGTTCGATCCCATTTTATATAAGTGACCTGCAATAATAGAAAAATATGCCACACACACCACCAATTCCTTCTTTTGTTGACTAATGTATCCTTCTAGAGCTGTTCTCATAGTCAGGAAGTGGATGATGTCTGCAAAATGATCATACGCCACATGCACCACAAAGATCTACGTGTCAGGAAACCCCTACTCTAAGTTGGTAGGACCCTCTCCAGTTTCAATGCACGCCAGATGATCTGGTCTTGCATTCAATCACCCTTGCTTCACAATGAGCTCGAAATCATACTCTTGAAACAATAACATCCATCGACATATTCCCCCGCCCGCCCCCCCCCCCCCTCCCCCACAACACAGGCATGTTGACCCGATACTTTAATGCAGAATGATCTATGTACATATTAAAGTGTCCACCTATAAAGTAATGCCTAAACTTTTGGAACACGTACACCATAGCCAACCCTTCATGCTCTGTCACCGAATATTAATTTTTAGTCTTCAACAACTTCCTGCTCGTGAATGCTATTGGGTGATCCAATTCTCCTTCACTATCCCACATCAGCACTGCTCCCAACATGATACATGAATCATCCACATGCACATCAAATTCCTTCTTCCAATCCGGGAAGACTAGGATCGGCACGATGACCATTTTTTCTTTCAATACATCCAGAGTTCCATAACGTTCCTCATTCCAACATAAGGTAGCATCCTTCTTCAATAGTTTTTCCATCGACACGATAATATGGGCATAGCTCTTGATGAACTTTCGATAGTATCCATTATGTCCCAGTGTTGTGCACAACTGTTTAACGCGATTTGATGCCTCCAAGTTAATCATGAGTGCGATCTTAGCATGGTCCACCATTAATCCTTTTCTGCACACTACATGACCCAGCAAGATTTTGAAAGGGACACAAAATAGCAATGTCTTCAAGTTTAATGCGATATGATACCTATGACATGTTTCTAGCATCAAGCACAAACTAGCTACATGGCACTTCACTAGTCGAAACATTGTCTAATCATCAAAGTATACCTCCAAAAACTTTTGAATGAACTCTTTGAACACCACAATGACTATGCGCGAAAATATTACCAGCACATTCTCAAGTCCAAAAGGAATTACTGTATACTGAAAGCATCCCCACTCACTCGTGAAGGTAGTCTTACTCTTGTTTTCTGGTGCGATATTTATCTGATGGTATCGAGAGAACCCATCAGTAAATGAATATGCTTCCTGTCCACCAACATTATCCAATACCTCATCTGTGAACATAGTTGGAAAAGGATCATGAACATCAGAATCATTCAATTTCCCGAGATCTATGCAAATCCTTATCTCATCCTTCTACTTCTTTTCCTAAACTATCATAGGGCTTACTCAATCTGACTCCTCCATTGGTTCAATAATTCTTGCTGCCAACATTTGTCCAACTCCAAGTGGACATTTTCGTTGTACTTAGGATTAAGGTGATAAGGCGTCTACTTAACAAGCTTCGTGTCTAGTTTCAACATTATTTTCATCACTCCTAAATCACATATTATCCCCTTCAGGTGTGAAAAATTTGTAGGGAACAAATCTTGGTACTCGTAGAGCAACTCAGCAACCTTATCAACCATAACATCATCCCAATTGTCCCCTATATTTGCAAACTTTGGCTCCGCCTCTGTTCCAATGTTGACTTGTCTAGTTTTGAGCAGCATGGTGATATATGGATTCTCTATCTATGGCCCCTCAACTTCGTGGTGACCTTATGCCTCTGGGATATTAATATTCCTTGGATCCTACTCTTCTTGTTCAGCAGTCACATTGTAGCACTCCAGTGCATGGCACAACTGGGTGGTCCAATCTGGCTGAATCAAATCCAAGCGATCTTGCGGTGTTCTGAAGATCGCTGCTTTGACCTCTTGCAATGCTTCATCAATTCATTCTACCCAATCCTAAAAGCTGAATGTCATCAAGAATCCTTGCCTCAGAATATCAAATTCATCCATGCCGTGGTGGAGCTATGTCTCCAAGTACAAATTCATTGGCATTACATCCAAAGTGTGACAGAACAAATGCACCCACTCCGGTTGCGGTTCTATTCCATAAGCATCAGTCCATTTTGCTAAGTGATTGGGTGGACCACTTCTCCCATCATATTTCTCTGTCAATCACACCTTTGGGCAACCAAACAACACCCTAATCATTCCTCTGTACTCACGCCATCCATCAAAATTGTCTTTATGTGTACCCCACCATCTTGCAGGCGTAGTGCACAGTGCCAAATCCAATGCTTGGAAGCGATGCTTCTCAGGCACTTCCCTTTCAAATGCATCCAAAAATTTGTCTACACCATCATAATAAGGTAAAATCCTTATCTCTGATGATACACATCGCACTGATTTAGTCATCGTGTTACAACATACCATAGATACTTCATGCAACCTATTCTACCTGTGTTCCAACTCTTCATCTGAATCCGATGTGCAAGAACTTTTGTGGTCCCATGCAATGCATCCATTTGTTATCAGATTCACCCAATCTTGGTCTCGCCCTATTATTTTGTAGATTTGGTCCAAATCATCATCACTTTCATAATCGTGAACCTGTTCAATATAGCATGGCCCTTCTACAGGGTCTAGAGGTACTACTACCTAGAGTGATTTCCTCTCAAATGACATTGTTCGCTATTCAAATTGATCACCCCATTCATGTCAATATCCCAATCAATCCCAAGGAGCGCAGGGTAGGGATTTCTATCATCAATAATCTTTATCACTTTGAAAATAGCCAACGCGCTCGTGCCTTCAATATCCACTGTCACTCCCTGCAATCTTCCCATGGGGATAATCTTTTGTTGATTTTCCATCCTCAATTGAATTGGACACCACTCTAGTACAGGTCTCCTGATTCTCTCCCATGTTTGTTTAGGCAAAACATTCGCATCTGACCCAAGATCTAGAATAACTTGGTCTATTTCATACTCTCTGTTAGACTCCGTCTTGTATGACAGTGTGAGAATGATTTTTCTTCAAAGCTCTGTTTTGAAGAAGAAATCATTAAATGTGTTTTTTAGAATATGTAATTTGTCAAAATGTTTCAAAATTCTTCAGCTCTTCAAATGGCAGTAGCTTCTGCAGCCAGATTTTCCAAAGCACCTTAGAAGCTATCCCTGCAAAAATTTTCAAAAGAAAACATCATTTCAACCAATTTTTCAAAGAAAAGAAACCAAAAGTCAGAGCCAATTAATTCAAAAAAGTGTCAACACTCAAAACATTATAAAGTGGGTTTTGGGCAAATGAAAATCTAAAGGAAGCCTATAAAAGCACATCATTCTTCATTTGCAACTCATTTGCCTCTCACAAGCTAAGTGAAACCTTGCAAAGGCGATTTTATGAGTTCTTGAGCAAAGTGGGCAGTTTTGGTAGCACGCTACGCGTTAGGAGGGGCGCGCTACACGTTGGGGGCACGCTACGCGTCAGGAAGATTTTCGCAGTGTAATTTTACAAGGGCGCTACGTGTTGAAGGGGCGCTACACATTGGGCAAGGCACGCTACGCGTTGGGTTTTTCGCCCTATAACTTGCAGAAATCACACAAAAAACCTCTCTTAGCTCAAACAAGATACAAGTAAGCTCTTTTCCATGGCTATTTTGTTTTTTGCAAGATAAATGTGAAAGAAATATGACAAATATGCCATGAAAATTAAAAGCAAAAAACCCTAAGTTGGTGTGTAAATTGAAAGACCAAGTTTGCTAGGGTTTCAAAGTGATATGTCGCCCAAGGTTTTCCCATTTTTGATCCTCCTTTTTCCCCCCATATTCATCAGCATTTCTTTTCAAATTTCCCATAAAATTCCATAATATCCCTTCACAAAATCCCAAACCCTACTTAATCCCAAAACCTACTTCACCCCAAACCCTACACTATCATAATTTCCTATGTCCTTTTCCTTCCATAAATTCTTCGTTATTTTCATTTCCCCTAATTCCCTCATGTTTCCCTTTCCCTAACAATTCCCTTGTCTTTATGTCCCCTTGGTAACAGCATTTGAATAAAAAGTCAAACAGCAATCACTTGTGTGCACAGTCGACATATACAGTTCAGCGATCCTGTCTTCAAAACCATGTCAGAAAACGAATCAGATTATGAGTAGGGTTATGACAGTGATTCAACACCAGAGGAAGAAATGCCTAGGAGGCATCACAAGAGTGGTAAAAGTGGTCGGCATGTTAGAGAGGAGCCCACCTCTTTGGCTTATTTGCAAGCTTGTCCACTTGCAATGTCATGTTTTCAGTATCAATCATGCTTTGGATATTGTGAGAGGATCTCACAAAGTCAACACCATAGAGAACTGGTCCGCTTGTTTGTCCTACATTTGCACAATGGCCATGTGAACCTTGCAGGAGTAGACTTCACACTATCACCCGAGGTTGTTGCTCAAGCCACCGAGATACCAAATGTTGGGGAAGAGTGGACCAAGCGCAAGCTGCTAGACAAATTTCATTATCAACCATACATCAAACCTGGATGCATGAGGCACCTTATTGCTGTTTTTCCTTTCAAATTCCTAAGGGAGGAGTATGCACCCTTGATGAGGCTTATTATGCGCTATTTTACTTGTGAGGGCAGATTTTCACGTTTATATTCGTACCATATCCGTTTGTTGATGCATTTTACCCGGATACGAATGATGAACATTCCATTTTTCATGTGCCGGAATATAGAAAAGATGGTGCCCGTAGTGCAAAGGAAGAACCCCGCACAACAACTCAAAAGTATATATCATAATGCACTGATCGAGATCATAGTGATGCATCAGTTAGCACAGCAAGGTATTCCATGGGAGGATTTCATTTCTCGCGACTTCTTCACGGTGCCACACCCACCTCCTGAGATTGTCCATGATGAGGGAGGGCCTTCACAGCAGTTTGACATTCATGAGGGGCCTTCACAGCAGTTTGACATCCATGAGACCGAGCATGTTGATGCTCCAACATATGTAACATATCAGAAAGGCCCCAGAGCCTTATTTGCAGCTGCACGACGAGTACTATCTCCTCTCGGGGTGGAAGGGGTCTCGTTGACTTCATCGACACAGCGAGTATTATCTCCACATCATTTGGAAGGGGTCTCGCCATCTTCTTCAGCACAGGTACAGGTTCAGGACAGGGGCAAGAGGCCCATGATTGATGAGGGTCCTTCAAGAGGTCAGGACACAGATGTCATTGATATTGATGCTAGCTCTCCTGCCTCAGAACTCAAGGAGATCATCCGAGAGTAAAGGGCCGAGAATGAGTCACTGCACAAGAAATTGTAGATGGAAAAATGGGTGATTAACTATTTAGAGCAGCACAACAAATAGTTGGAGGATGATAATGAGCTTTATGAGTAGCGAAAGTTTCGTGAAGACCGGGAATTGGCCCGTAGGAGACCCAGTTATTTGACACCTACAGATTGGGAATCTATGCTCATTCAGGTGAATACTCATTTAGAAAAAATGATAGCCAAGGCAAACAGGGACAAAGATATGCTCCGCCACATGAAAAATCATTATTGGGCCCGCATGCATGTGTGCAAAGCAAAAATGAAGGTACTCAAGAGACGATTGGCCAAGGCACTAAAACGGAGGAAAAGGCCCGATCCACTTCAGATTTTGGCTGAAGCCACCTTGAAGGAGCATGGCACTCAATGATACACCCTCAGCTCAAAATTCAAACAATTTGGAGCAATTTTGGTCATTTTTGAATTTTTTTGTCAAAAACAGGTTTTTGCCCACAACGCGTAGCGCTCCGCGTGCTACCCTTAAGTTGGGGAGGTCCATTTCATGAAAACTCAGCATTTTCAGATTTTTCATGGAAAAATACACTTGCTCAGCCACTGCCAAGAAGTTTCATGAAGATTTGAGCCCCCAAAAGGTCAAAAAACAAGCAAAAAATTACCTTCTGTCACTTTTTGGACACACAGAAAGTAGTCTTGGGATTTTGCAATTTTGGAGGGGCAAATGGCCACAAAATTGAGAAATTCCACTTGGGATGGAGAGTAGACATCTAGAAATTTCCAACAAGCCCACTTGTGCCTCATTTGGATGTCGGGAAGTGCCTAAAAAGTGGCCTGAACGGCGCGCTATGCGTTGGGAAAATTTGCCAGTTTTGCACCTTCAGTTCAGGAAAACGCAGCATTGACTAGTTTTGACTTTTTGGTGGGATTTTTCATCCTCTTTGATGTAATTGATGTAATTTCATGTTGACATGACACTTTTTACCTATTCTAAAAGATTCATTCATAAAATGACAAAAAATTAATGAATGAATTGGTTTCCTAGCTTATAGAGGCAAGTTGTTTTGATTGCCTAGTTTGTAGTGCTCAGTTTAGAATTGGATGAAACAGCTCCTAGAAGGAGGAGCTCGACCCCTAGAGGTTAGGGAATGGTTTGGCTTGGTCTATATATGTAATTTTTCATTCAGTAGCAGAGGTTGAACTCTTGGGCTCGACCCTTAGAGGAAAGAATATAACACAACCCAACAATAATCTCCAGGGCTTCCACTTGGGTCCCAATCTTTTGCTGTGATAAATCAACCCTTAAATGAGGCAAGAGAAAAACCAGGAACCATTCGCAGTGTTGCCCATCCATAAGATTCATGTTAGCTTCACAGATCTTATATTTCAGTCTTTGATCTAGCTCTTAAGGTGTCTTGCCTGGCTTCATCATGATGTCCTTGAATCCAACAATTGATTGTGCTTCAGACTTGGGCCTACTGAATTCCTTATTTAGCACAGTTCGAATGTATGCCAACGCAGTTGTCAGGTTATCATTGCAGTAATTAATGTACCATGTTAGTACATGATCCTGTAAAGCAATAACCAATGTTGCTTTCTTCATCTAATCATTTGTAATATTCTGGGTTGTCCATACGGCCTTCGCAAAAAACCAAAACTGGTCCAGTTCCTCATTTCCCAAGCCCTTGAAAATGGGAAAGTTCACTGCATTTGCCATATTGAATGGTGGTGGTGTGGGTGAAGGGGTATGTTGTGGAGGTGAATATGGAGGTGGTTTGGGCAGATGAGGTATTGATGGGAACCCTTGCCTTATTAATTGGACAACACTCTGTGGAGAAGCCTGTGTTGCTCCGTCATCACTCAGAGGAGGCTCAATCAGGCGGCTATATTCAGGACTTGTTCTCCTTATATCCCTAAATAAATTTCCACTCCACGTAGCTCCAAACATCAAGGTAATTGCATAACCCAGTTTTCACTCAAGAGCCTTTCAATCCAGGTATTCAAAGATCTTAAATACTTACCTCGCGGTCCCTTGAAGAAGTGTCGCTCTACTTTATTGTATTTTACCGATGTATCGACCGTGAACTCTATCACAAACCCTCTAATGACACGATCAAGCCAGTGATTAGCAACACACACAATCTTATCTTTAGAGGCTTCTAATCTCTGCACTAACTCTGGGGTCCACACTGTTGGACTGTCAAGCCTCCACCTTCCCTGTCCATGCACTAATTTATCAATCCAATCGTATAGCTTGATCGGGAAGGAACAAAAGAAAATTTTGTGTATCTCTTCATATAGATACCTGTCCAACTAGTGTTCTTTCGTAAATCACGGATTCCTGCTTTCTTGCATCAAAAATTCATGGATATTTCTATCCAACCACTCATCAATTTCTTTCTTTGTTGGATTCCAGTGATGCAACATCATGCATCTCTTTATGTAGATCCCGGCCCCAGTAATGGAACCATTTGTTGGCTTAGTGGGTCCTGCTACAAATTCATTCTAACCTCTGCTTCCCAACTTTAGAATGCATGAGCTGAATTCTAGGGTTAAATTAGGGTTTTAGTTGAGGATATTATGTCACATACGGATAGAGGCCATGGTATTCGAATTATTTTTAATGTAAAAACTAACAAAATAACCCAAAAATAACTTTAGGTCATAGATAGCCTGCTAGCGGTCAACTGACTGTGTAGAGATTAATTGATTGCCCATGTGAATAAGCTACAATCTAACCATAGTTGGACACCTCATAGTCATCTCTTTAGCGGTTCCGCTAATGTTTGTGGTGCATTCACATGTTGTCACATCCACGGTAATGTTACCTTCGCCTGACTGCAATTTCAATGCCACGGTTAACTGATGCTGTAGTGAACATGTTCACATGCATCTCGCATCCACTATGCATTCCGCCGATGGTTCTATAACCTGACTCCCACGATTAACCTCTTCCCAATGAACTGTTTGTTCACATGCTCTTGTCACCACCACGGTCATAAACTGTGTAACCTATGCCATTAACACAATTGCTCACATGACATGGTTACGGTTTCCCTATCTGTTGCGGTTTGATGTTGTGGTTTCCAAATACACGATGATTATACCTTGTAGTTGATCACATTGTTCATTGTGGTCAATTCCACTGCAGTTTAGGATGGTGGTTAGGACTGTGATTTATGTATTTCTAATGTTTTTTTAAAAAGGCTGAGAGGGTTTATAACATAGAGTTAATGTATTGTAATGTTTATACAATGGTCCGAGAGGTGTGTAGATTAGGTTTTAATGCATGGCTTTAAGACTAGGTTAGGGTTTAGGTGTATTAGGGTTTAGACTTAGGTTAAAGTCAATCTTTGAGGTGTATTAGGTTTTACATCACTTGATTATAATAAACCCATACATATTTCTTTGTCACAAAGCTACATTTGCGACGACATCACATGACGACAAACCTAAAGACATCAAAACCCTATGAGGTGGATGACAAACCCATGTCTATGACCAAATCCTGGCGGAATTGACGACAATCACATGTCAACAGCTCGATATCAAACCATATCACCATGAAAAACATATACATTAATGGACAACCTGAACCATAAACATCATTGTTGAAGCTGACGACATTGGACACTGAATGCTGATGACGAAATTGAACCTATACAATTGATCTGACAAGATCCTCTTGGATCACTATACCTATGTGAAGGTCTATGACCATATTTCGCGGACCCTAAACAGGGGAATCAACTACTTATGTGCCTCCGTAATTACCCTTAGTTCTGTATTTACCTAGATTGGCCTAAGTATCTGATATCTTTAACATGCATTAAGATATTCTTTGTGTAAACATATATTAGTACTTGCATTCATATAACAATGTAAACCATGCAGAATCACACATAAATAAAGTATTAAATCATAAAACCATCATTCGTCATAGCATAATAGTGAGTTCATTCATAACAAGAGAAAATAGAAGAAACACAGATATTTCTGGAACAATCTCTTTATTAATTCTTTTGTTCTTCTTACTGACTCAAGACTTCCCTACACACTCAACTTCAGGGGTCTGTGCACTCAGTTGTGGATTCTACTCTAGGCCTCTATGCACACAACTGTAGAGCCTCTCTTCTACTCTAAGACTTCTTTGCTCTTTCTTCTATTAATCCATTACATTCATTGATCTCCTCCATTATCATCTATGCCTTAGACTTTCTAAGACTCTCTCACTTATACGATCCCATGGTCCATGGAACATGGGTAAGCCGACACATCTTACATAACAGAAGGGTAAAACCCTTTATGACACTTTACCATCTATGCGCTTTAGGACCACATTTTGTGGAGACTTTACATTCTTTACAACAAAACTTGGGCTTTTTTCCCAAAACTTGGGCTTTTTCCCCAAAATTGACCCTAGGGGACCTTGTCCCAATAGTAATCAAGTAAAGAGAACTTGAAACAAAACATGCCTTCCCAAATTCTCAACATAGAATCAGATATATGGTTATAGTCAAGGGCATCTTAGTGACACTTAAAGGTTGGCTATCTCTTGGACGAAGGATTAAATTCAGCACAGTGACTGTTTCAAAACTATATATTTGTGTTACTTCTAGTTCGGTATCAATTCTAAACTCTTTGGTGCATTTCAGTGACACTCCAAGAATCTAGCATATATCTATATAATCCACAATCTCAGTTTAGTGATACATAAGTCTCGACATACCTTTACATGTATAGGTGTTGCATTTCGGATGTTATACATGTTGGCTTCAATTGTGATGCTAACCACAGTTTGGATAAATGCTCAGTATAACAATGACATCAGTCTAGGATCCTTTTAAGAAAGATATCAAAACCTCGGTCAAGAAGATGCGTAAACTTTTTGTGGTACTACAGTGATAGTGCTTCACTGTATAGGTGTCATTTGACAGTGCTATAACCTTCGTAATAAGAATTCTGGAACAACGACAATATTAATACCATAAAATGTCATAGTAATATGCCACATGATATTGCTCGGTGTCAAGAGTAATCTCATAATTTACCTTGTCATTGCTACTTTATTACAATTGATCTGAAACAATGATTCTTTCAACCTATATGCCAGTACCATACTATGATCAGTGTCATATGTCATATCAATGATCATAAGAATCAGATGTATGAGGATTCAAAGTATCTCAAGGTTCAGTTGATCTCAATAACATATAGTCTAAAGTAGTTTCGGTAATTTCATAATTATGCTATGGTGCTTGGTGTTGGACAGTGCAATAAGGTCTGAAAGGAAGTCTTGTAAAAGGATTTCACTTGTGTCATGTTAGGAAGCTCAAGAAAGGATCTCAATCAAGGAAGCATCAAGGCGAAGATCTACTCTTCACGTGCCAAGTAAGTATCTTTCATGTTTATAATCAATCCTTGGTTTAAATGACTAGTTTGCAAGGAAATCGATATGTTGGTTGGGTAACTGAAGGTCCTTGCATGAAATAAGGAGGATAGTCATAGTCCTCAAAGATAAGAGAATTCATTGATCATATCAATCAAAAGGGTCTCCTCTAATTTCATAGGAAGGGACTCTTAAGCTTGTCTCACAAAACAATGTTGGAGACATCAAAGATATATATGATGCAATGAAGCGGGTCATATTGAAGGTATCAAGGAATGAAGAGATACCTTCATAAAATATCAACTGTGAGATTTGGAGAGATGATAAGAAGATAATTATCATTAACTAATAAGAAAGGTAACAAATGTCCATGGGACAAGAGAGTTGCCTCATTTGACAACTTGTGTTTTCTATGCTAGATGGAAAAAGACAAGTTGAGGACAAAAGTGTCGAAGATAAAAATACTCAAACATTTCCAAAAAGGAAAGGGAAGTTTAGAAAATTTGGTCTTAAGAGACACGTCAGTTCACAAAGGATAGGTCGACTTAACTATAGACACCAACCACTATATAAAGGAAGCTCGGGTCATTTCCACTACACACAGTTTCAGAACACTCTAAGATTTCAGATCATCAGACAAAATTTTAGTTTCAGGTATGTGCCACAGTGAGACAGTTCGGTGCCATAGTGATAGTGAGACAATTCATATGCCACAGTGACAGTGAGATAGTTCAGATACCACAGTAGAACAGTTTGGATGTCACAAAAGGATAGGATTCAGATGTCATGGTGAGACAGTCTTGTATGGGTCACAGAGAGAATGTTTCGAATGAATAAGGACATACTTCGAATGAGTTTCATAGCTACACCATGATGATAATGCTACTAAGTGCTACATGGTGCTACAAGGTGCTGCAAGGATGGATGATTGTGTCTTGATCTAGGAGAGGTAGTTTTGGTCAAGTATATTTGTCAAGGTCACTATACTCATCTAGTGAAGAATCTATAAGGAGAGATTTGTGGGTTTTCCGCTCAAGAGGAGGGGTTTTAGCCCTGGCTTGAAGCCTAATCATTGCGTCACTGTTCTTATTATTTTTTATTTCCATTTGATGTACTACACATAAATACTAGTAAAGGAAAACGATATTACAAGAAGAGTTACACAAGTAGTAATCAAGTAAAGAGATATTTGAAATGAAACATTCCCTCCTAAATTCTCAACATGCTCCTCCTCCTCTTGCTATAAATTGAAACCCTAAGTTGCTCTGAAATTGATAATTTACAGCAGGATTCACTTGCATAAGCCTTGAGAACACATCCAACACCCTGCAGAATGAACACATTTTTTTGACATGGATAGAGGATCGTTTTTGGAATCTTAAGGTAAAATCCCATGGAACTTGAAGAGACAACTAGAGATGATTCTACAGAAGAAGACGAGGAGGAAGAGAGTGACAAAGAGAGAGAAATAAAAATTGCAGATAAAAGGAGAAAAAGTGGAAAAAGGAGCCTCCAAGTGATGAGCCCCATAAATGGGTAATTATATGGGCTCAATTTGCCTCCTAACTTAGCTTAATCGACCATTCTCATTAGTTTATTCAATGTTTTTTATTATATTTATGCTAATAGAGTGAGTTGGGTTGGTCATTATGTCTTGAAGTCTAATGTGTGGTTAGTGCAGATTTTTGGTCAATTTTGGAGACAAAGTCAAAGATTTAATGAACATTTGTTAGCAAATATTCAAAGAAGACAAGGGAGAGGATTTATAGGAGGGTTTCCCCCCTCATTTATGACTCCCTACTTCAAATTATCCTTAAGAAAGCTCGGAGCACAAGCAACCACATCAATGCACCAAAGAGGTAGCCGAGCAAGTGGAGGATAACTGTTGTCTATCTCAAGTTTTGGGAGCCAAGCTTCCTTGATTTTAAGGGAACTGTTGGGAGATCCAGTTGTATAAGTAGAGAGGCCTATGGTCCCATTAGGTTGTTGAATGTTAGTCAAATTTTTGAACTTTTGCTGGTTTTTCTCTGCTCAACTTCGAGCTTACTTTTGTAGACAATTTCATGTAATCTTACTGTTATTTTGATAATGAGGATGAGATTGTTTCTGAGCTAGCACTGAGTTACCTTAGAGGGCTAAAGCTCTTGGGTGAGGGCCCAATACAAGCAGCCAAGCACCTCTTTTCCTGTATTCATATGTTTTGTTTCAGTTTATGAATTAATTGTTGTTAGATAGATTTCTTTCTTAGTTAAGGATAGGTTTCTTTTGGTGATTTAGCAAGTTGTTTCCATTTTAGTTTATTGTAGTAGGTTGAAAAGTGATAGGAAAAAGATACAAAAATGCCGTTAACAGAGCCTTGGCCTCCTTTCCTCCCTTTGGGACGATGAACTAAGGCCAAGACCCTCTTTCTACCACAAAAAACACAGATTTTCCTTTTCCATAGGATATATGGTGTTGCAGCTTATTAAAAGGTTCATGTTTTTCTGTAGATCTATTCCACCATGTTCATTTATGTCTTTGCAATAAATTTCCTTCCATGTTTTCTTTCCATATAGCATTGTTCAACATTTACATTCCTAGATCAGAATTTAGACTAGCTTGATGAACATATATGTTTTTTTAGTGTAGCTAGTTTCTTTGCTTGCTTAGTATCAGTGTTTGATTTTTAGTTCTCTTGTAGTACATTTCTTCTCACATTAAGTCAACCAATTAGCCATCATAATCTCTCTTTGATCCATGTTCCACAGGTCCTCCAAAGTCCTTCCTAAATCTACCTTAATTTTCTCACTTTTCTCATAAACTTTCCTTGAACAAGTCCAACCATATTTCTCTTTCCTAATCCTCCTCGATAAACCCTAGACACCTTAACACATCCTTTTAGCCTTCAGCTACCCTTTCCACCCATTTTCCCACCTTTAAAACCTCTAAAATAGCTCTCGACATCCTCTTGTAGATCCCTAGCAGCCTCCTGTAGATTTTCCTGTAGGTGTCTTTTTGAAGTCCGATTGTAGGGAAAGCCTCTAGAAGGCCACCTAGGACCTCCTAGGACCCCTCCAGACATTCATACACCTCTTTAAACTCCAAAGTCACCCTGTATCGCCACCTAATTGCTGCCACATTCGCAAACAAATAAATTACGTGCATGACAATTTCACCTAAAAATACATAAAAATCCAAAAAGATGTTTTTTTCTCATTTCCTTCTAGAAATCACTTGAGTAGATGTTGTTTACTTCCTGAGTAGGTAATGGCATTCATTTCATGGTTTTGCATCTCTCTTTTTTCAAAAGTAGGATTAGTTGGTTAATTAGGGTTTGCTAGGTTTACTTCATATTTCAGACTTTTTACTCTTTCTGCAAGTATAGTAGCCTCTGTAGAGTAAGCTTTCCTTTCTTCCATCACATATAAATCTTCTTCTAGAATTCATAGAAGTTGGCTTGATCTCCTAGTGATCTTGTGCCAGCTAACCAAGTGAAAGCCTGCAGTAAGAAATAGTACTTGTGCATACAACACCGTCGCTTCCAAGTTTGTTACGAACCACCAGGTTGATAAAATTAAAGTAAGAAGCCCAGGAGTTGTAGCATTATTGCTGAAATACTGGTGCTCACCACTTTTTAGCACCATTGCTGGGGAAGTGTCAAAGTATTTTGTGATTACTGCTTTTCTTCTATTTCCTTCTACAACATTCTGCTAAGTAGTTTATTTCAGCAAAAGTAGAGTAGTTGTTGCTTTCAATTTCTGCATTTCCTTGCTTTCATTTCAATTCTACAATTTCCATTCCAGCAAAAGTAGATTAGCCATTTCCTTGATTTCATCTCAATTTTGCAATTTCCATTCCAGCAAAAGTAGATTAGTCATTTTCTTGCTTTCACTTCAATTCTCCAATTTCCATTCCAGCAAAAGTAGATTAGTCGTTTCCTTTTTCAGTGTTGCAATTTCATTTCAGTTAGTTGCAATTTGTTTGTTCAATCAATTTCGGTTTTGCAGGTACAAGCAGAAAAAAAGCAAAAATAAACCAAAATATTTCTTTTCATGCCTCGTAGGAATAGAGATAATTTAGGAAAATTTTTACCCAACACCCCCAGCACATCACATAGCCACCCTTCTCTCTTCTTCGGTGGCAGTGATAAAGAAGAACCTTTAGGTGAACAACCAAAGATATTTGAAGAACCTATAGGGGAATAAGAAGAAGAAAACATCCCTCCTGATACAATGGCTGAAAATAGAAATTCTAAGGGGAATGGAGAAAGAGTAGAGGGTACCTTTCCCATCTGAGAGACCAATGGGGACACTAAAATGAAGAACATAAGCCCTTCAAGCCCTACCTCACTTCCATGGTTTGACTACAGAATATCCTGACACATTTTCGTTCGAGTTTGCTGTTATTTGTCGAACCTATGACTATGCAGAAGATAAGCAAAAGTTGAAACTATTTCCTTCTACCCTCAAGGATGCAGCATTGTGTTGGTTCATTGGGTTACCTGATAATAGCATCACAACTTGGGCCCAAATGTAGCAGGCATTTAATAACAAATATCGAGACTACTATAGGTCAAAAGACACCAGGGAAGAAATATTCCGAATGACCATGGGAAGTGATGAATCATTGGAAGATTATGAGGAGTCGTTCCAGCTCAGTTATAAAAGGGCCAGGTGCACACTTGACCTCGAATCTCTGAAGTTGGTCTTGCTCAGGGGAATTTTAGAGGAACTTCTAAACACCCTCCATCTACTGGCTGGAGGAGACATCTACCAACTACCTTATGAAGACATAAAAACTGTTTTTAGAGACCATTCTAGGGCAGCTAGAAAGAGAGGTAGGGGGAGTCAACCCATAGCTAGTACCTCCTCATCTAGTTCATCCCTCAAAGGTGAACTTGGAAACATGCTGGAAGACTTCAAGAGTGAGATGCTAGAGACTCTTGCCATGCAAATGGATACCTTTTATATCAAAAGGAAACAAGAGGAAGCAGAGAGGGATTTGGCCATTTTTTGTCCTAGGTGCACCAGAAGGAATCCTAGGAATGAATGCCCATTGAATTCTATAGAGGTTTACTGAGTCTGTCAAGAAGATCATTCTACAGTTACATGCCCTTCCTTGCCCAGACTTAAAGATGTATACCAAGGGGCCGAAGGAGCCACTGAACCACTTTATTTCATGAACCAAAGGAGACTGCATGGACCTAGGCCATACCAGCAGGGGATGTAAGGGACATCTCAGGCATACTACAACCCTATCCAAGCCACTTCCGTACCTTCTTGGGGCCCTCCTACTCATCCTTCCTGGTCCACACCTCCTCCTTGGTCCTATCCATCTCAATATCATGCCCAACTAGCTGCTCATGCATTTCAATCCTATGCTCAGCCACAACCTCAGTGGAGTGCATCTCATTAGGGGTGGAGGCCCTAGTACAACTCTCCTCCTGCTCTTTTTCCTCCACCACCTGCTCAACCACAACCATTGCCTCCTGCTCCACCAAGGCAACCCCAAATGCCTGCTCAACCGAACCTAAACCCGAACAACAGATATTCCCAACAAGTATATATTGGGCAACCATCATGCCCAACTTATGCTGTGGAGATTCAGGAGATTAACCTACGATCTTGGAAGGTTTTCCTAGATAGCCAACCTCCCCCTTAGTAGGTTGAGGAAGATAAAGAGGAAAGTGAACCGAAAGCAATTCCACCCTTTCCTAAGAGATTATCTGAGACAACACAACCCACCCCAGAAGAAAGTGAACTTCTGAGAGAATTGAAACAGTTATCTATAAAGATACCACTTCTCCAATCCATACAGGATGTGCCTATATTCAATAAGGTGATCAAAGAGAAGTGCTTCAGGCATCTAGGTAGGTGCAAGAGAGATTCCCCAACCATCAATGTCATAGGACAACTGTCCAACCTGATGTTGGGGTAGGTAATCTGTCCGAAATATCTAGACCCTGGAAGCCTAGTATTTGATGTCCACATCAATGGCACCATGATCCCACATACCTTTATTGATCTGGGAGCTGCCATTAATGTGATGATAGAGGACACCCTTCTCAAACTCAACTTCTAGGGAGTAGCCTACTAATTTCTTGGTTCTCCAGCCAAAGGAAAAGCTAACTGGTATCCTCTTATCCTGGGAAGACCTTGGTTGGCCACTGTCGATGCTTACATCAGTTGTCGGGCTGGGAACATGACCATCAAGAATGGGCATATGTCCAAGCAGCTCATCCTATAACCTCTTGCCCAACCTATGCTAGAACATGATCTACCTCTGGTTAGAGGAGGAGGATGAGGATGAAGTCTATTTTATTGCACCACTGTGTGTAGTAGGAACTGTCATGTGGGGGGGGGGACTGCAAAATGAGAATGATATCATTGAAATTTAATTCAAAATCCACCACCCAGTATTTTTCCATTAGAATATCTAGTGAAAGAAACCCAAGACAATCCCTTAATTGACCTCTGTGTGGCCGACCCAACCTCTCTCTATGCTAAGAATATAGAGTTTGGCCCAGAAAGAACCTTGAAAACTCAACTCATCCCTTTCCACCCATTTTCACACCTTCAAAACCTCTAAAATAGCTCTTGACATCCTCTTGTAGATCCCTTGCAGCCTCCTGTAGATTTTGCTGTAGGTGTCTTTTTGAAGTCCGATTGCAGGGAAAGCCTCCAGAAGGCCACCTAGGACCTCCTAGGACCCCTCCACACCTTCCTACACCTCTTTAAACTCCAAAGTCACCCTCCATCGCCACCTAATTGCTGCCACATTCATAAACAAATAAATTATGTGCATGACAATTTCACCTAAAAATACATAAAAATCCAAAAAGATGTTTTTTTTCTCATTTCCTTCTAGAAATCACATGAGTATATGTTGTTTACTTGCTGAGTAGGTAATGGCATTCATTTCATGGTTTTGCATCTCTTTTTTTCCAAAAGTAGGATTACTTGGTTAATTAGGATTTGCTAGGTTTACTTCACATTTCAGACTTTTTTCTCTTTCTGCAAGTATAGTAGCCTTTGTAGAGTAAGCTTTCCTTTCTTCCATCACATGTAAAGCTTCTTCTGGAATTCATAGAAGTTGTCTTGATCTCCTAGTGATCTTGCGCCAGCTAACCAAGTGACAGCCTGCAGTAAGAACTAGTACTTGTGCATACAACACTGTCGCTTCCAAGTTTGTTACGAACTACTGGGTTGATAAAATTAAAGTAAGAAGCCTAGGAGTTGTAGCATTATTGTTGCAATACTAGTGCTCACCACTTTTTGGCACCATTGCCGGGGAAGTGTCAAAGTATTTTGTGATCACTGCTTTTCTTCTATTTCCTTCTGCAACATTCTGCTAAGTAGTTTATTTCAACAAAAGTAGAGTAGTTATTTCTTTCAATTTCTGCATTTCCTTGCTTTCATTTCAATTCTGCAATTTCCATTCTAGCAAAAGTAGATTAGTCATTTCCTTGCTTTCATCTCAATTTTGCAATTTCCATTCCAGCAAAAGTAGAATAGTCATTTCCTTGCTTTCACTTCAATTCTCCAATTTCCATTCCAGCAAAAGTAGATTAGTCATTTCCTTTTTTCATTTCATTTGATTTCCTTTTTCAGTGTTGCAATTTCATTTTAGCAAGTTCATTTCAGTTAGTTGCAATTTGTTTGTTCAATCAATTTCAGTTTTGTAGGTACAAGTAGAAAAAAAGCAAAAATAAACCAAAATATTTCTTTTCATGCCTCATAGGAATAGAGCTAATTTAGGAAAAGTCTTACCCAACACCCCCAGCACATCACATATCCACCCTTCTGTCTTCTTCAGTGGCAGTGATAAAGAAGAACCTTTAGGTGAACAACCAAAGATATTTGAAGAACCTATAGGGGAAGAAGAAGAAGAAAACATCCCTCCTGATACAATGGCTGAAAATAAAAATGCTAAGGGGAATGGAGAAAGAGTAGAGGGTACCTTTCCCATCTGAGAGACCAATGGGGAAACTAAAATGAAGAACATAAGCCCTTCAAGCCCTACCTCACTTCCATGGTTTGGCTACAGAATATCCTGACACCTTTTTGTTCGAGTTTGCTATTATTTGTTGAACTTATGACTATGCAGAAGATGAGCAAAAGTTGAAACTATTTCCTTCTACCCTCAAGGATGCAGCATTGCGATGGTTCATTGGGTTACTTGACAATAGCATCACCACTTGGGCCAAATGTAGCAGGCATTTAATAACAAATATCGAGACTATTGTAGGTCAAAAGACACCAGGGAAGAAATATTCCGAATGACCATGGGAAGTGATGAATCATTGGAAGATTATGAGGAGCTGTTCCAGCTCAGTTATAAAAGGGCCAGGTGCACACTTGACCTCGAATATCTGAAGTTGGTTTGGCTCAGGGGAATTTTGGAGGACCTTCTAAATACCCTCCATCTACTGGCTGGAGTAGACATCTACCAACTACCTTATGAAGACATAAAAACTGCTTTTAGAAACCATTCTAGGGCAGCCATAAAGAGAGGTAGGGGGAGTCAACCCATAGCTAGTACCTCCTCATCCAGTTCATCCCTCAAAGGTGAACTTGGAAACATGCTGGAAGACTTCAAGAGTGAGATGTTGGAGACTCTTGCCATGCAAATGGATACCTTGCATATCAAAAGTAAACAAGAGGAAGCAGAGAGGGCTTTGGCCATTTTTTGTCCTAGCTGCACCATAAGGCATCCTAGGAACAGATGTCCATTGAATTCTATAGAGGTTTGTTCAGTCTGTGAAGAAGATCATTCTACAGATACATGCCCTCCCTTGCCCAGACATAAAGATGTATACCAAGGGGCCGAAGGAGCCATTGAACCACTTTATTTCATGAACCAAAGGAGACTACATGGACCTAGGCCATACTAGCAGAGGATGCAAGGGACATCTAAGGCATACTACAACCCTAGCCAAGCCACTTCCATACCTTCTTGGGGCCCTCCTACTCATCCTTCCTGGTCCACACCTCCTCCTTGGTCCTATCCATCTCAATATCATGCCCAACCAGCTGCTCATGCATTTCAATCCTATGCTCAGCCACAACCTCAGTGGAGTGCATCTCATTAGGGGTGGAGGCCCTAGTACAACTCTCCTCCTGCTCTTTTGCCTCCACCACCTGCTCAACCACAACCATTGCCTGCTGCTCCACTAAGGCAACCCCAAATGCCTGCTCAATCGAACCTGAACCTGAACAATAGACATGCCCAACAAGTATATATTGGGCAACCATCATGCCCAACATATGCTCTGGAGATTCAGGAGATTAACCTATGATCTAGGAAGGTTCTCCCAGATATCCAACCTCCCCTTTAGTAGGTTGAGGAAGATAAAGAGGAAAGTGAACCAAAAGCAATTCCACCCTTTCCTGAGAGACTATCTGAGACAACACAGCCCACCCTAGAAGAAACTGAACTTCTGGGAGAATTGAAACAGTTATCTGTAAAGATACCACTTCTCCAATCCATATAGGATGTGCCTATATACGATAAGATGATAAAAGAGAAGTGCTTCAGGCATCCAGGTAGGTGCAAGAGAGATTCCCCAACCATCAATGTCATAGGACAACTGTCCAACCTGATGTTGGGGTAGGTAATCTGTCCGAAATATCTAGACCCTGGAAGCCTAGTATTTGATGTCCACATCAATGGCACCATGATCCCACATACCTTTATTGATCTGGGAGCTGCCATTAATGTGATGATAGAGGACACCCTTTTCAAACTCAACCTCCAGGGCTCCTTGAGAAAGACCACGATAGTACTGCAGCTAGCAAACCGCTCCGCCGTGACCCCTGAAGGGATTATGGAGGATGTGATAGTATCCATTGATTCTTGGGAGTACCATACTGATTTCTTGGTTCTCCAGCCAAAGGAAAAGCTAACGGGTATCCTCTCATCCTGGGAAGACCCTAGTTGGCCACTGTCGATGCTTACATCAGTTGTCGGGTTGGGAACATGACCATCAAGAATGGGCATATGTCCAAGCAGCTAATCTTATAACCTCTTGCCCAACCTATGCTAGAACATGATCTACCTCTAGTTGGAGGAGGATGAGGATCAAGTCTATTTTGTTGCACCATTGTGTGTAGTAGGAACTTTCATGTGGGGAGGGGGGGGGGGGGGGGCCGCAAAATGAGGATGATATCATTGAAATTTAATTCAAAATCCATCACCCAGTATTTTTCCATTAGAATATCTAGTGAAAGAAACCCAAGACAATCCCTTAATTGACCTCTGTGTGGCCGACCCAACCTCTCTCTATGCTAAGAATATAGAGTTTGGCCCAGAAAGAACCTTGAAAATAAACTCATCCCTTTCCACCCATTTTCCCACCTTCAAAACCTCTAAAATAGCTCTCGACATCCTCTTGTAGATCCCTTGCAGCCTCCTGTAGATTTTCCTGTAGGTGTCGTTTTGAAGTCCGATTGTAGGGAAAGCCTCCAGAAGGCCACCTAGGACCTCCTAGGACCCCTCCACACCTTCCTACACCTATTTAAACTCCAAAGTCGCCCTCCATTGCCACCTAACTGCTGCCACATTCACAAACAAATAAATTACGTGCATGACAATTTCACCTAAAAATACATAAAAATCCAAAAATATGTTTTTTTCTCATTTCCTTCTAGAAATAACTTGAGTAGCTGTTGTTTACTTCCTGAGTAGGTAATGGCATTCATTTCATAGTTTTGCATCTCTCTTTTTGCAAAAGTAGGATTAGTTGGTTAATTAGGGTTTGCTAGGTTTACTTCACATTTCAGATTTTTTTCTCTTTCTGCAAGTATAGTAGCCTCTGTAGAGTAAGCTTTCCTTTCTTCCATCACATGTAAAGCTTCTTCTGGAATTCATAGAAGTTGGCTTGGTCTCCTAGTGATCTTGTGCCAGCTAACCAAGTGACAGCTTGCAGTAAGAACTAGTACTTGTGCATACAACACCATCACTTCCAAGTTTGCTACGAACTACCGGGTTGATAAAAGTAAAGTAAGAAGCCCAACAGTTGCAACATTATTGCTGCAATACTGGTGCTCACCACTTTTTGGCACCATTGCCGGGGAGTGTCAAAGTATTTTGTGATTACTACTTTTCTTCTATTTCCTTCGGCAATATTCTGCTAAGTAGTTTATTTCAGCAAAAGTAGAGTAGTTGTTTCTTTCAATTTCTGCATTTCCTCGCTTTCATTTCAATTTTGCAATTTCCATTCCAGAAAAAGTAGATTAGCCATTTCCTTGCTTTCATCTCAATTTTACAATTTCCATTCTAGCAAAAGTAGATTAGTCATTTCCTTGCTTTCACTTCAGTTCTCCAATTTCCATTCCAACAAAAGTAGATTAGTCATTTCCTTGCTTTCACTTCAATTCTCCAATTTCCATTCCAACAAAAGTAGATTAGTCATTTCCTTTTTGCATTTCATTTGCTTTCCTTTTTCAGTGTTGCAATTTCATTTCAGCAAGTTCATTTCAGTTAGTTGCAATTTGTTTGTTCAATCAATTTTGGTTTTGTAGATACAAGCAGAAAAAAGCAAAAATAAGCCAACATATTTCTTTTCATGCCTCGTAGGTATAGAGATAATTTAGGAAAATTCTTACCCAACACACCCAGCACATCACATAGCCACCCTTCTCTCTTCTTCGGTGGCAGTGATAAAGAACAACCTTTAGGTGAACAACCAAAGATATTTGAAGAACCTATAGGGGAAGAAGAAGAAGAAAACATCCCTTCCAATACAATGGCTGAAAATAGAAATGCTAAGGGGAATGGAGAAAGAGTAGATGGTACCTTTCCCATCTGAGAGACCAATGGGGAAACTAAAATGAAGAACATAAGCCCTTCAAGCCCCACCTCACTTCCATGGTTTGACTACAGAATATCCTGACACCTTTTTGTTCGAGTTTGCTGTTATTTGTCGAACCCATGACTATGCAGAAGATGAGCAAAGGTTGAAACTATTTCCTTCTACCCTCAAGAATGCAACATTCCGTTGGTTCATTGGGTTACCTGACAATAGCATCACAACTTGGGCCCAAATGTAGCAGGCATTTAATAAGAAATATCGAGACTATTGTAGGTCAAAAGACACCAGGGAAGAAATATTCCAAATGACCATGGGAAGTGATGAATCATTGGAAGATTATGAGGAGCTGTTCTAGCTCAGTTATAAAAGGGCTAGGTGCACACTTGACCTCGAATCTCTGAAGTTGGTCTTGCTCAGGGAAATTTTGGAGGACCTTCTAAACACCCTCCATCTACTGGCTAGAGGAGACATCTACCAACTACCTTATGAAGACATAAAAACTGCTTTTAGAAACCATTCTAGGGCAGCTAGAAAGAGAGGTAGGGGGAGTCAACCCATAGCCAGTACCTATTCATCCAGTTCATCCCTCAAAGGTGAACTTGGAAACATGCTAGAAGATTTCAAGAGTGAGATGCTGGAGACTCTTGCCATGCAAATGGATACCTTGCATATAAAAAGGAAACAAGAGGAAGCAGAGAGGGCTTTGGCCATTTTTTGTCCTAGGTGCACCAGAAGGCATCCTAGGAACGAATGTCCATTGAATTCTATAGAGTTTTGTTCAGTCTGTGAAGCAGATCATTCTACAGATACATGCCCTTCCTTGCCCAGACTTAAAGATGTATACCAAGTGGCCGATGGAGCCACTGAACCACTTTATTTCATGAACCAAAGGAGACTGCATGGACCTAGGCCATACCAGCAGGGGATGCAAGGGAAATCTCAAGCATACTACAACCCCAGCCAAGCCACTTCCGTACCTTCTTGGGACCCTCCTACTAATCCTTCTTGGTCTACACCTCCTCCTTTGTCCTATCCATCTCAATATCATGCCCAACCAGTTGCTCATGCATTTCAATCCTATGCTCAGCCACAACCTCAATGGAGTGCATCTCATTAGGGGTGGAGGCCCTAGTACAACTCTCCTCCTGCTCTTTTGCCTCCACCACCTGCTCAACCACAACCATTTCCTCCTGCTCCACCAAGGCAACTCCAAATGCCTACTTGATGGAACCTGAACCCGAACAATAGACATGCCCAACAAGTATATATTTGGCAACCATCATGCCCAACTTATGCTGTGGAGATTTAAGAGATTAACCTACGATCTGGTAAGGTTCTCCCAGATAGCCAACGTCCCCCTTAGTAGGTTGAGGAAGATAAAGAGGAAAGTGAACCGAAAGAAATTCCACCCTTTCCTGTGAGACTATTTGAGACAACACAGACCACCCCAGAAGAAACTGAACTTATGGGAGAATTGAAACAGTTATCTGTAAAGATACCACTTCTCCAATCCATATAGGATGTGCCTATATACAATAAGATGATCAAATAGAAGTGCTTCAGGAATCCAGGTAGGTGCAAGAGAGATTCCCCAACCATCAATGTCATAAGACAACTATCCAACCTGATGTTGGGGTAGGTAATCTGTTCGAAATATCTAGACCCTAGAAGCCCAGTATTTTATGTCCACATCAATGGCACCATGATCCCACATACCTTTATTGATCTGGGAGCTACCATTAATGTGATGATAGAGGACACCCTTCTCAAACTCAACCTCTAGGGCTCCTTGAGAAAGACCACGATAGTACTGCAGCTAGCAAACCGCTCCCCCGTGACCCCTGAAGGGATTGTGGAGGTTGTGATAGTATCCATTGATTCTTGGGAGTACCCTACTGATTTCTTGGTTCTCGTCCTGGGAAGACCCTGGTTGGCCACTGTCGATGCTTACATCAGTTGTCGGGCTGGGAACATGACCATCAAGAACGGGCATATGTCCAAGCAGCTAATCCTATACCCTCTTGCCCAACCTATGCTAGAACATGATCTACCTCTGGTTGGAGGAGGAGGATGAGGATGAAGTCTATTTTATTGCACCACTGTGTAGTAGGAACTGTCATGGGGGGGGGGGGACCACAAAATGAGGATGATATCATTGAAATTTAATTTACAATCCACCACCCAGTATTTTCCATTAGAATATCTTGTGAAAGAAACCCAAGACAATCCCTTAATTGACCTCTGTGTGGCCGACCCAGCCTCTCTCTATGCTAAGAATATAGATTTTGGCCCAAAAAGAACCTTGAAAATCAACTCATCCTTATCGACTTCCTAGGAGAAGAAACTGTGCAGCTTATTGAGAAAACATTTAGATGCCTTCACTTGGAGTTATAAGGAGATGAAGGGAGTGCACCCTTTAGTTTGTACTCATCAAATATACATTAAGGAAGATTGCAAACTAGTCAGGCAGCCTCAAAGGAGGATGAATCCAACCCTTAAATACATTGTTAAGGAATAATTAGAAAAATTACTTGATGCAGGATTCATATACCCCATCTCTGACAGTGAATGGGTCTCTCATTTGGTGCTAGTGCCAAAGAAAAATGGTAAGTGGAGAATATGTGTCGATTATCGAGAACTAAATAAGGCCACCAAAAAGGACCATTTTCCTTTGCCTTTCATAGATCAAGTGTTAGGTGTTCTGGCGGGGAAAGGGCTTTTCTCCTTCCTAGATGGGTTTAGCAAGTACAATCAGATTCAAATTAGCCTGGAAGACCAAGATGAGACCACTTTCACTTGTCCTTGTGGTACCTTTGCATACCGAGTCCTTGTTTTTGGTTTGTGCAATGCTCCAACCACTTTCCAATGAGTAGTATTGAGTATATTTTCTGAACTGGTTCATGATGTAGTGGAAATATATATGTATGATTTTACTCCTTATGGTTCTAACTTTCAAGAAGCTTTGTCGAACCTAGGAAAAGTTTTAGACAAGTGTAATGAAATGAACCTGTCCCTTAGTTCGGAAAAATGTGAATTTTTGATGACTGAAGGGACCATGCTAGGTCATGCAATCTCTCAACAAGGATTGCAGGTGGACCCCAGCAAAATTGCCATCATCCAAAGGGTCCCACCTCCTCAAAAGGTGAGAGATGTCTGTTCCTAGGATTAGCAGGATATTACAGAAGATTCATTAAAGATTTTAGTAAGTTAGCCTCTTCGTTGTTTGGTCTTTTGGGAAAAGATTTTGAGTTCATATGGACTGAAAACTGTCAAGAAGCCCTAGATACCTTGAAAAGCAAACTCGTGACTGCCCCAATTTTGAGAGGCCCAAACTGGGCCCTACCTTTCCACATTCACACATATGCCTTGAAAAAAGCAATAGGAGTAGCCTTGGGACATATTAATGAAAAGTTACCTTATGCCATATACTTTATAAGTAAGAACTTGTCAAAGGCAGAGTTAAACTACATAGTAACCGAGAAGGAAATCCTAGCTGTAGTGCATTCCTTAAATAAATTTAGACATTACATCACAAGCTATCAAACCTTTGTACACACTGATCATGCTACAATTAGGTATTTAATGAATAAACCAATTGTAAATGCTCGCATTATTAGATAGTTGCTTTTACTGCAGTAGTTTGATTTAACCATTGTTGATAAGCCTAGTAAAGAAAATATTGTTGCTGACTTTTTGTCTAGAGTAAATTTTCCTGTAGGTGAAGAAGGACTTGTGGATGATCAAATACTAGATGAACACCTATTTGTTATCTCAATACTCTCTCCATGGTTTGCTGATATAGCAAATTACTTAGTTTGAGCACAGTTCCCACCACACTTATCCTCAAAAGGGAAGAGAAAAATCGTGAGGAAAAGCACCCCTTTCACTTGGATTGGGGGCAATCTCTTCAAACTTGGCCCAGATCAGATCTTGAGAAGATGTGTCAGGGAGGAGGAAGTTTTTGACATTCTCCTAACCTGTCATGATGGGCCTTGTGGAGGCCATTTTGCAGCAAAAAGGATTGCCTTCAAAATCTTGCAAGCAGGTTATTATTGGCCCACTCTTCATGAAGATGCGAAGAGATATAATAGACAATGTGATCGGTGCCAAAGGATGGGGAAATCCACTCCAAGGGATGAGATGCCCATGCAACCTCAAATGACCTTTGAGCTATTTGAAAAGTGGGGCATGGACTTTGTGGGTCCTAGCAACCCTCCTTCAAAACAGAGGCAAAACATCATTGTGTGCACTGATTATCTGACAAAATGGGTAGAAACAAAAGCAATCAAGGTAGAAATGGAGGAAAAAGTAGCTAATTTTTTAAGAGAGAACATATTCTATAAGTTCGGGTATCTAAGGGAAATGGTTACAGATCAAGGCAGTCAGTTCACTTCCAATTTGATTGAATACATGCTCACACATCATAAAATCAAGCACAGAACTTCCACCCCTTACCATCCACAAGCCAATGGACAGGTGGAAGTCACTAACAGAGCTTTGGAAGAAATTCTGACCAAGGTAGTGAGCAGTAGCAGAAAATATTAGGTGGATCGACTAGTTGAGGCCACTTGGGCCTACAACACAACATGGAAGACCACCACAGGGTTCACACCCTATGAACTGGTCTATGGGAAGAAGGCTTTGCTTTCGATAGAATTTGAATATAATACACTAAGGATGGCAGCTTAGCTAGAACTAGACCTCAGCCATGCATAGAGGGAAAGGCTACTCCAACTCAATGGATTGGATGAACAGTGATTACAGGCCCTTCTCCACAGAGAGGTAGCCCAGATTCAAAGGAAAATATGGCATGATAAAAATATTAAGGAGAAGCAATTCCAAGAGGGAGATTGGGCACTGCTCTATGACTCAAGATATAAAGAGTTCAAAGGCAAGCTAAGGACAAGATAGCTGGGACCCTATACTATGGAAAAATGCAATGATAATGGTTCAGTTTTGATTAGTACCATTGATGAGGAAGCCATCCCCATGCTTGTCAATGGACATCGGTTGAAAATTTACAAGAAGCCCCCCTCCAAGCAAGAGTTCAATGAAGATCTGAATAAGACAGTGTTGGTAGTGGATCAGGTCTTAACCTCCACTCCACCCACTCACTAAAGAAGCAGAAAAAAAGAAAAATAATAAGGACTCAAGTGAAAACCTCCATGATGTGCTTAAGTCCCATCATTGGGTTGAAAACCTCTTTTGAGGCGGCCGAGTGATGACAAAAACAAAAAAAGAGAGAGAGAATAAGATCCTTGGGTGAAAACCTCCCTTGGAGGTGCCCAGGGCAGGCAATTAGGGTGAAACCTCCTTGAGGCTCCCTAGTTGTCTTTCAAAAAAAAAAAACAGAAAAAACAGAGAAAAGAAGGAAGATAAAATCGAATTTTAAAATGCATTGCAGGCTACAGTTGGACCACAGGAAGAAAGAGAAGATGCCAAAAAGCTTATTTCACCTCCTCCACACTCTTCTCAATCATTTCTGACCTTTCTTCCACCTCACTATGTGTTTTTTCTAAACACTGTGTATCCTACAAGAGGCCCTGCGTGTTCTACAGGAGACTCCTGTAAAGATCACAGAGAGCTCGAAATGGATTTTAAAAATAGTTTTAGGAGTTGGTAAGTTTCATGAAGATCATGTAGGCCCTCCTTTAGCTATCCACCCTCCTGGCCGTCCATCCCACACCTACAACACCTCATCATCATGGATTTCTTTCCTTCCTGCTAAAAAAATAAAGAAACCAGTTTTAGAAAAAACAAAGAAATAAAAAGAACATCACCTCCAAAGATCACTTGCAGCTTACCAGATACCTCTCCATCACCATCAACATCTCTAGTAGCATCCTCACAGCTCCCACCACAAGAATCAGCTAAAAATTTCAAAGGGAGAAGCAGCGACAGGAGCTCCTGTAGGATTTCCTGTAGCAGTTGATCCCCTTAAAATCAGGCCACAACAACAAAATAGGTGCAACCATAGGATTTAGGAGGATGTCTGGAGGACATCCAGCTAGAGGGTACCTGCACAAAGCAAACAAGCCACACATCAGTGAGCATAAAGAATACAACAGAGGAGATACATGCATGCAGCAAGGGAAATACGAGCATGTACCAGCAAAGAAGCCACGCTGCACCACAACATGAACATTCGACTTGTAGGAAAGTGTCTAACCCTCTCCTCTGTTGCATCTATGTAATTCAAAAATATGCATAAGTGAATGAGATGGTTAGGGTTGAACATTCAGTTGACTTTGCCCATCTTGAGATGCCACCACACGTGTGCCTAGTCAACTCATAGAAAATCCAAAGGACAGGTAGTGGAGGTCATACAAACTCTGATGAACTCCGATGCAATGATGGGAAGTGATTACGGGAAAGAGTCATGAAGAGCCATGATGATAGAGTAGTAGCGGCCAATCATCCGAATCTGGCAACCTTTTTTCCAAGTCACCCCGTCACCTGAAATATCTCACAGAAGACATAACTATTCCTCCTCGAAACTCTTTACCTTTTCTTCCATTTCATCCTCGTCCACTTAGCTGCAGCAAGCTCTATACCACCTCCATAGCCTCAAAAACATTGTTCTCTATCGATTTCAGCCATCCTTCTGCTATCGACATTCTATAAGAGCAGTAACAGGGTCTACAGGAGCACCTATAGTCAATTCTATAGGAGGGGCAGTAAGCAGTTTTTAAGAAGGAAACACGGGGTTTTTGCTCAAATTTTGGCTTGAAGAGGTAGGTTCTATATAGAACCACCTTGAATATTAATATGTGTAGGAAATTATACAATTTTAAGGAGGAATTAAGCTTGTAGAAGGAGAGGAATTCCATAAAAACAATTCTACCTGTTTTCTTCAAAAAACATAGTTTTTCTCTGTTTCCTGTTTCTTAAATTTTTTTTATCTCCATCTCTACCTAGGGTGTTCCAAAAGGGTATAAGCAAAATTACAGGGGGATTCATGAGGAAGGAACCCACAAATTCAGTCAGGCTCCATGAACATCCCGAGGTGGTAGCCATTTTCACCAAAGCAAATTGGATGCCATTTTTCGAAAAATTTTGAGGGTTTAATGAAGAAGTGGCTCAGGAGTTTTCCCTTGCTTTAGTACCTCGCTCAAAGACCCATGCCACTATTAATTTTATAGGTTTGACCATGGAAATCACCCCAGAATTTATTAGTAGAGTTACCAGCCTTCCCCTTGGATTACCTTGGAGCAAAGATGAAAAACCAATGGGACAAGTTGCCAAGACAACCTTCTTCCAACCAAATGAACATCTTGTAGAAGACAAAAATGGCATTAGAAGAACAAGCATACCTTACCCTTGGGATGAGGTCAGTTACCAAATCATCAAGTATATTTCCTGTGAAGGGAGGTATAGCATAGTTTATGGCTACCATTTTAGACTTCTCCATGAGTTGAGATATGGCATGGACACTCCCACACCACAAAAACTCAGCATCCCCTATTTTCTCCTGCAGTACCTCATAGACTCCAACAATAATTTGAAGGCAGGAGGTCTAGATTAGTTGGCTCACCATGGGTTAATTAAACTATTAGTGGAAGAAGCCGTCCACACCTTCACAATTCCCATAGTATGGGAAATCTTTAGAAATATGACAAGAGAAGATGATATAAAGGCCCTCACATATGACCACAGTCCTTCTAAAAGTGAGGGGGAAGAGTAACAAGGGGAAGAAGGGGAGGAAACTGAGGAAAAAATAGAGGAGGAAGACACCAAAATAGAGAAGGGGGAAACTAAACCGGAGGAGGAAGAAACCAAATCAGAGCAAGAGGAAACAAAACCAACAGAGATAGAAACAGAGACAAAAAGAGAGGAAAAAGGGGCAGAAAAGACAGAAGTGTCTCCTGAGACCCTAGAAAGGGAGGCAACAACTGTTCTTGCTGCCCTTAGCACCCCTTAAACCCAAACAAAAGAGGAAGAGGAGAACATCAATGTACTTCAGGGCTTGGAAAAGCACAAGGATAAAAACAGGAAAACCACAACCATCTTCAACAATGCATATTGTAATTGAAGATTCACCCACTGTCAAAGGGGAAGAATATCCCTCTAAAACCCCCATCATATATGAAAGAGGAAGTCCCAGATCTTCCACCTGGAAGGAAAGATTGCAACGATAGGACTCAAAAACATCTGTACAGGAGGCACAGAATGTTCTAGAGGAGACCCTAACTAAGCTACAGGAGACTGAAAAACTTGAGAAAAGGGTAGAAGAACAGCCAAAGGGGAAGGAGGAAACAACAAAGACCCAAGAACCTAACCCCTAGCCTAGTTTGTGCTATTACTACAATCTTCTTGAGGGGTGAAAAATCATTCCACAGAAATTTGCAGTCCCACTTTTCTTTGACTTGGAGAAAGAAAGGATAAGGAGCCATAGATGGATGCAAATTTCCAAATCCAAGGGGGTAGAGGATATTGGCCACATGGAGAATGATCTTAATCCACCATTCTCATGCAATAAAATGAGCCCATATAATTACCCATTCTCATTAGTTTATTGCATGTTTTTTATTATATTTATGCTAATAGAGTGAGTTGGGTTGGTCATTATGCCTTGAAGTCTAATGTGTGCTTAAGGCAGATTTTTGGTCAATTTTGGCGACAAAGTCAAAGATTTAATGAACATTTGGTAGCAAATATTCGAAGAATAAAAGGGAGAGGATTTATAGGAGGGTTCCCCCCTTCATTTATTACTCCCTACTTCAAATTCTCCTTCAGAAAGCTTAGAGCACAAGCAGCCACATCAATGCACCAAAGAGGTAGCCGAGCAAGTGGAGGATAACTGTTGTCTATCTCAACTTTTGGGAGCCAAGCCTCCCTAATTTTAAGGGAGTTTTTGGGAGCTCTAGTTGTATAAGTAGGGAGGCCTAGGGCCCCATTAGGTTGTTGAATGTTAGTCAAATTTTCGAACTTTTGTTGCAGTTTTTCTCTGCTCAACTTTGAGCTTACTTTTTTAGACAGTTTCATGTAATCTTACTATTATTTTGATAATGAAGATGAGATTGTTTCTAAGCTAGCACTGAGTTACCTCAGAGGGTTGAAGCTCTTGGTTTAGGGCCCAATCCAAGCAGCCAAGCACCTCTTTTCTTGTATTCATTTCTTTTGTTTCAGTTTATGAATTAATTGTTGTTAGATAGATTTCTTTCTTAGTTAAGGATAGGTTGCTTTTGGTGATTTAACAATTTTTTTCCATTTCAGTTTGTTATAGCAGGTTGAACAGTGATAAGAAAAAGATACAAAAAGGCCATCAACAAAGTCTTGGCCTCATTTCCTCCATTTGGGACCATGAACTGAGGCTAAGACCCTCTTGCTGCCACAGAAAACACAAATTTTCCTTTTCCATAGGATTTCTGGTGTTGCAACTTATTAAAAGGTTCATTTTTTGCTGTAGATCTATTCCACCATGCTCATTTCTGTCTTTGCAATAAATTTCCTTCCATTTTTCTTTCCATATAACATTGTTCAGCATTTACGTTCCTAGATCAGAATTTAGACTAGCTTGATGAACAATTCTGTTTTTTTAGTGTAACTAGTTTCTTTGCTTGCTTATTCTTAGTGTTTGATTTTTAGTTCTCTTGTAGTACATCTCTGTTGGCATTATGATTCTGGTTTGGTACTATGGCACAGTTGTTGTACTTGATGGCAACTCCCTCCAGTGGCAGATCTCAGTTCAGGCACTCAAATTCATGGAAAAGAAGATACCCGCAGGTAATCCTAGAAGAAGCTGCGGACCCGCAGGTACTCCGACCAAGGAGTGCGGACATACACGCAGGTGCTCCATTCAGAAGGTACGGACCTCAGTTTCACTCATTCCCATGTAGAAAAGCGCGTGCACGTGGGAATCTTCATGAATGGTTCATGGTATTAGTCCGACAGTTTTTGATCAAATGGTTTTGGACCGTGGTATTGCATCCAAAAGTATTGATCCCAAGTATTGGGTTCATGGTATTGCGTTATTATGGTTTTGGACCATGGTATTGTGAAAGGCTTGCCTATAAAAAGGAAAGAAGATCTCTTGGCTAAATAGAAGTGAAAATTTGAATATCTTAAGATCTGAAATTTTGGGTGATTGATTTTAAAAGTTAGATCTAAATCAAGGAGAAAACTAAAGGCGAATCTATTGATAAGTCGTGATCTCTCGGGCATATGAGCAGATCTGTGGATCTGACTGATTGTGGCACATTGGAGGACTGTTATTTTGGCCCTAATTAGAAGTCCGCAGGCGATCCAAAGGCGTAGTGCGGGGGTACGCAGCGCAGAAAAAGGCGCAGTGCAAGGTACGCAACTCAGGAGAAAGCGCAGTGCAGGGGGCACGCAGTGCAGAAAAAGGCGCAGTGTGAGGTATGTAGTGTAGTAGAAGGCACAGTGCGGATGTCCGCTGTAAGTCAGACAGTAAAGGTACAGATCTGAGCAGAATTACGCAGAGCAGAAGAATGACCAGTGCGGATCTGCGTAGTTTAGACTCAGAAGAGCTGCGGATATACGCATGCCCCTATTGGTGAAGTTGCGGACTTATCTTGAAACATTTGTTGACTGTCTTTTATCTATTGCTACAGAATTTTGGGTGTAGATTTCTGGTATTACTTTTCTATTTTCGGCATTCTGAAGAGTTGGGTGATTCATTGGTTGATTGTATAAGGAGATTGGGTGATTTGCATGTACTTGATGATTATTTGATCTTCTTGGATCCAGTTTGAAAATTCATGAAACGTGGTCCTTTAAGAAGTAAAAGAGCTAAGGGGGTTGTAGCTCCCTTCCAGGAGAGACTGGAAAACGAGAGAGAGTTGTAGCTCTCTGCAGGTTGCAGCCTGCGTACTGGTAAAGGACTGCACCAGTACAAGACCATTGTAAAAGGAGTTTCTAATTTGAAAGAAGATAGAGACATATCGCAGCAGGTGGTTTTCACCCACATTGGGTTTCCAC
>APFE030573052.1:18625-30271 GCA_000404065.3 Pinus taeda
ATTGTAAAAGGAGTTTCTAATTGAAAGAAGATACAGACATATTGCAGCAGGTGGTTTTCACCCACATTGGGTTTCCACCTTATATCTGGTGTTCTTTGATGTGACTGTCTGCTTTTCTTGTTCATGCTCATTATTTGTGGTATCGGTATGCAAAAATAATTCAAAAGTACAAATAAGAAAGATTTGGTAAATTAATTAAATAATACTGATTCACCCCCCCCTCTCAGTATTATTGTCAACATAGGGGAGCAGATGTCTCAGATAAAGTGCAATGAGATATTATTTCGGATAAATGAAGTGGATCAAAATATCAGATGAGGACAACAGTCCTATGTTTCTCAGATAGACATCATGATCTCTATCGTGGCATACCTAACACAATCATGTGTGATGTGGAGGATCCGTGTGATCTCATAGTTACAGTCTCATGAGGAGCATCTCGATGTGGCATACATCTTAAACATAGTCACGACCTTGGCATAGTTGCAATCATGATGAATACCTCAGTAAAATTGTCATATATATACTTTAGAATGGATATCTCATTGTTGTAACAAAGATCTCAGTGAAGATGTAGCATTGGTACAACAATGGTGAAGATCTCACTGAAGGTGTAGTATTGGTGCAACAGTAATGAAGATCTATGTGGTGCAACAATGATGGCTTCAATGGTGGAGAAATGATGATGATCTCAACAGTGACAAAAAATAGGATTGGTGTCTTGGTCTTGGTTTCAATCAATTGAAATCTATATAAGAATAATTTGATGCGGGTTTTCCTCTCCAAGAGGGAGAGGTTTTGGCCCTGTCAGAAAGCCAAACATCTTGTGTTCTTGTCTCTTTGTTTTGGTAGCAATTTGATGAAGCAAACACACATGTTAATAATAAGAAGAAGATCAAGCTAAGATAAATTGTAAAAAAACTTCACAAATTGTTATAAAGTCTAGAAGAACCCTACTAATACTAATTTCCCTAGATTCTTCAACATGTTATCGGAGCTAAGGTGCAGAAGTCAAAGGAAGGGCAACAAAAGAGAAATACAAGGATCAGTCGTCAAGAAGGGCATCAAAGTAAGGTTAAGGGTTTTGTCAAGAATAAAGGATCAAGTCTACAACATGTAGTCTACATCAGCAAAGAACCTTTTCTCCACAGTCATCATCAAAAAGGTCACCAAGAACCTTATCAATATGACTACACAACAAGATAACTCAAAGTCAAATATTATCATGTTGGAGAAGATCAAAAATTTGAGGAGAAGTGCTAATCTACACTACAACAAAAGGAAAACACAATACCTTTCACAGTGTCGGTGCTAGCCTCAAAATTTGGGTGTTGTTACAACCCATGTCATACCACAACAATCTTAATTATGACTTAAGAAGTTTCAATGATTTGTATTGAACAATTCTTGAAGGCCACAAAGATCTTTGTTCATGCTATTCAACCCAAGCAAGGTTCTACTCCAGCAAGGAGCATTGCAACAAGGTTACAAAGATATAAAGTCACAACATACATTACCACAATATCACTTCAGAAGGAGAACACATTGCCACATCTCGAGTGGACATCATGACAATGCTCTCAAAATTCTTGATTTCGATTCCATACCCTCATAGTCAAGGAATCAAATAATCTTAAGAAAGGTTCTAGAACTCTATTCTACCAGGCAGCTCAAGAAAGAATCTCATTGAAGGAGATCATTCAAGAAAGTATCCAGGTGAAGATTTCATCTTCACATGACAAGTATCTTTATATTCTATATTCAAGTTTGGTTAAATGAATTCATGATTGCAAGGACATATATGAATTGTATGGGTTATCAATATTCCTTGCATGAAGAAGGATAATAAACATAGTCCTCTAAGTAGTTGAAGTCATCAAAAGGTCTCCTCTAAATTTATGAAAAGGGATATTTATGAAAAATTCCCTCACATAGAAAAATTGGAGACATCAAAGTGATGTAGATGATAAACTCATTCTATTAAGGTGCAATAAAGAAGGTTAAATGAAATATGATCTACATGAAAGTAAAAAGGCATCAAAGGATGTAGGATATATTCACAAGGTCTTATATAGAAGATCTAGGAATGAAGACAACCATCATTGGTGCACTAACAAGGTCACAAATATCCATGAACAAGAAGGTTACCTCATTAAACAACTTGAAGTGTCTATGCAAGATGGAGAAGGACAAGTTGATGGCAAAGATATTGAAGGTTAAAAGAACTCAACCATGTGCATAAAAGGAAGGCAAGGTTGGTCCTCAAGCAAGATAAAATAAGTATAGTTAAGATTCAATGCTATAGAAATATTTTGGAAGCTCATATCACTGAAAGATAGAGGAAGCTGAAGAAAAGGGCCAAGGAAAGAAGGATTAACAAGTCTCTTCTATTAGTAAGATAATATCCCTCACAAAAAAGGTCCTATCATAAGCTCCTAGATCTTGTGTTATAAGATATGAGAATGATAATAAGATGCATCATGGCATCATGGAAGCATTAGAAACAAGAGCACATAACATCTCCATAGGGAAAATGAAGGGAAAATATCCATGGTAGACAACATGTAGGATATATAGCTCTTGGGAACCTTAGTGGACATTGAAGGAAAGAAAGGAGTCATCTAAGGCTCATCATACATTGAATCAAAAAGGAACATCTGCCAGTTGGGGATATATAAGATCCTCAAAATTCTATGATGGAATCCTCATCATAGGGTTCACTAATCTAGAGAGGAAGCAAGTGTTTCAACAAGAACTCTAATGTATGGAATCCATGAGATGATGATATGACATGAAGCAGATCAAGGGATTGATGATATTTTCAATCAAGGAAGTTGTTTGAAGAAGCCTCAATGACCTAAAGGTAAAATAAGGTATGCATGCTTATGTTTAATATTATAATGTCATGTCGTATGGTTGCAGGTAATATGGATCTTTGCTTCCTTTGAAAATCAAGAGAAAAATGATCTCTTCCTTTGAAAAGATGCAGGAAGGCATAAGTCACACTAGATGAAATCAACATAATATGTCCTCATATGAAGTATGAGGTGATTGAATACGATAAAGAAACTCTAATTGAAAGCTATAGCATGTGTGAGGAAGGAAGAGATCGTGAGATATGAAACCATGATGAAAGGAAATCAACATCCAAAAGACCAAGAAGATTTGACTAGGAAATCTTCCAGAAAGATATGAAGACTGATAAAAGTCTGAAAAGAATGAAGACCCTTGATAATGGATATCTTTGGGAGATGTGACAATATGTGTGCAGGAAGCTAATACCTACAAGAATATGTCATGATGAAGATCCATCTCGTAAGGTATGATTTAATTTAATATAATTTCTTGAATATTATCTGGATGAGTTAATGTAGGGCTACTAGAACAAGTCTTGTAAGTACAAGTGCAACAAACATTCATGCAATGGATGGAAACTCCTGAAAGAAGCATGGGTAGAAAAGAATTAGCCATATGAAGAAGGTTCTAGATATGTACCAAGAATTCCACTTTCCATGAACAAATGAATGACATGATGGAATAAGAAGGAAAGTGATCGATGGTTGTTACCCTACAAGGAATAAGCTCAACTAAATTTCATGACATGAAGGAGAGAAGTTGATCAAGTAGTTTAAGGACCCACAAAGAAAAAGTTACTGATATATAGAAGAGTCCTTAGCTAAGATGGAACTCTAACAGGTCCTTGATCAAGAGGGAGTTTGAATTAAGATCACCCCTAATCACAAAGGAGTGGCAATTGTGTTTTTCCATGTCATGTGTCATGCACTAGACCGGGACTAACATCTGCAAGTCTAGATGAAGGCCATGAATGGAAATGTAGACACATGATAGACACAACATTCTTTTCTTCACTTGGGAAGAAAGAATGAGAGGATTGGGTAATCATCTGGCACCCGATACTATTTGAGGATGTGTAGGGAATCCAAGATAAGAGTAGGAAAGAGGATTGATATTCTTTGAGGGTTGGGAACCCAAGAAAAGAAAAGTCCTAGACGGTCATACTCAATGAACACCCAGGTAGGTATGTACCTTGACAGACAATGATGAAGGTGTCTATAAATTATTGGTCTCGCCAGCATTGTAGCTCATGTTCTCGTGGAGAGATGGATTTCTTAGTCAAGGCCTTGCACTATGACAATGCTGATTGCTATGATTCTATACAGATGGGATTACCAATCAAATTATTCTTATGAGAAATTATTCAGATTGAGAATAACCAAGTACCATTGTAAATACCTCCCTAGTTAAAAGGGAGTGCTGAAGAAAAGTCTAACTAGGTTTAGTATTTTTCAATGTAATTTTGATCTTTGTACTTTTCAAGAAAAAGAAATATTATTTTTATAAAATTATATGAATGAGTTCCTTGCTCATTCCATAGGTCTAGGAAAGTTGTAACATCCCCAATTTTGATTTTTCATTTGAGGAGATTAACGAATTTTATTGGGGAGGTGTTAGGCATAACATAATTTTGTAGTTTGAGTTGTAGATATGATTTTGGCTTGAGGAGCTTGGGTGAAAAGGTAAGATTGGAGCTCATTGGTAGGTGGGGGCCACAAGAGAGACAAAAAGGGAATGCACATTTGTGGAGCAAGAGAGAGAAAAATAAAGGGGACGAACTAGAGGAAAGTGGGGACCACCAAGGGAGAGAGAGGGCAACAATTATAAAGCCTTTGTCCCTATCTGGATGAAGCCAAAAAAGTGTTGGATAACTGTCCTGCATCACCGCAACGACTTCCATCTAGTTACAGGAGACTCTCCCTTAATCGTTCACTAGTTGATGAATTGAATGACTCAAATCAACCGTCTGTCAAACCCACTCTCTCTGAAATTGAATCCTATGAGTCTATACCCAACCCAAATCAACAGGTTGAGGAAACAGTTGACCCGATTTCACCTTCAGTTAATCGTATTGTTCCCATAGAGAGTGAGTATGATACCAGTCAGGTTCTTTTTGTTTCTTTAGATTCTAATGAGCTTGGGGGCAATCCTCCTGTTCCATCAAGATAGGAGGAAAATCCTCCCATTCTCATAACTCAAGGGGTTAATTCTCCCATTCTTATGGTACCCCCTCCAAGTAGTCTGGTCACTTCCTTTGATTGGAATCGACTGGAAGGATTTCGTCTTCCTTCTTATGTGCATTTCTAGATCATAATACAGGTTTATAATATGATTGTATTTGGCACTATTATAGATGAAGGTGCATCTGTGAGTATCCTTTCCTCTACTGCTTGGCAAGCACTTGGTTTGATACTGCTTGTGCCTGTTACCCAAAATCTATTGGATTTTAACAGAGGAACTAGTCAACCATTAGGGATCCTTCCTTAGTTTCCTATTACTTTGGGAGGAAAAATCGTTTATCTGAATGTGATGGTAGTCCCAATCCCTTAAGATTACAATTTACTTCTTGGGCATGAATATGTTTAAGGACATGGGAGCTATTGTTTCAACACTTTTTCGAGTGATTTGTTTCCCACATGAAGGTAGAATTGTCACCATTGACAAACTTTCATTTCCCAGTCCAAATATGGCTTCCAGTCAGCCATCTTCCCTAAATGGTCCTTTTGTACCAATGGTATCATCCCTGCCATGGGTTAATTATGTGGCAACCCGTTCCATGCCTACATCAACTGACTGTCAATTCCGTGATGTTGTACATTATGTACTGGGAGCATTGGAACCAGATCTCTCCTTCCAGAGCATTGTTCTCCCATCTGATGAGAACCTCTTGGAATTCATGACCTCATATGGGTCATAAACCAAGGATATGATGATAGTTCTTGGTCTTGTGTGAACCTCGTTAAAAACTGAAACAAGGAATATGAGGATAGTTCCTTGTCTTGTGTCAACCTCGTTAAAAAATGAAACCAAGGATATGAGGATAGTTCTTTGTCTTGTTTCAACCTCGTTAAAAAATGAAACCAAGGATATGAGGATAGTTCCTTGTCTTGTGTCAACCTCGTTAAAAAATGAAACAAGGAATATAAAGATAGTTCTTTTACTGTGTCAACCTCATTAAAAAATGAAACAGCTCCCATGAGGATAGTTCCTTGTCTTGTGTGAACCTCGTTAAAAAATATTGGGGGGCATGTAATGAAGCTTGGGGGGCATGCACCTAGTGGTAAAGTTAAGTTTCCCTGTAGGTTATTTGAAGGGAATCACCCCATTCACCTTTGTCCCTATTGGGACGAAGCCAAAAAGGTGTTGGATAACCAACTTGCTTCACCGCAACGACTTCTATCTGGTTACAGGAGACTCTCCCTTTCATCATGCTGGGGTCACATAAACCAATCTCAAGCATAGTTTTTCGTTTCAAGCTTGTGTAAAGATGAAATTGAATCCAAGCATAGTTTTTCGTTTCAAGCTTGTGTAAACATGAAACTGAATCCAAGCATAGTTCCCTATGATTCAATCTTGTGTAAAAATGAACCCATCTCCATTTTAACCCTCGTGATTGCCATTCTATTAGCCTCTTTTGTCAGATGAGCCTTAGTTGTTTTCATCCCATCACCACCATCCCTTTGGCCGATCATACACTTTCACTTGGTTGTTTTACCCTTTTTGAGGAACAGTTGCAATGAGTTGTCTTATTAGCCAGCCTCTTCACATCAATCAACATTTTTTGAGAAGTTCCAACTTCACTGGAACCAGTTGCTATCCTAGACACCACTTGTTCCTCAAAGTGGAGTCCTCTTTAATCTCTTTTCAGACTCTTGAAATATGAAAAGATTGTTGAGCAGTTGTCCTTTTCAGCTCGTTAATGGATTGGAAATGACATCTACTTAGTATAAGTTTAACCCTTTTTCGGGCTGAGATAGATTATTTACGAAAAGGAATACATTGACCAAACATGGTCAATAGGTTCTCTCTTGTATTATTTTACGCTTTTTCGGGCTTGAGAGATTAATTTACGAAAAAGGACTTGTGGAGTTTTCTTTCTTTCCCTTTTCAAACTCTCTAAAAATGAAAAGGACTGAGTTATCTTTGTTTTTAAACTTGTTAAAACATCAAATAGCGACAAACTTTTCCATCTAGACAATACCGAGTTTCACCTTTGATAGACTCATTAACACATCACATAGCGATGGATTCACCTGAAGGGTGGAATTATACAACAATAATATGTTATCCTCCTTAAGCTTGATAAAAAATAAAGAGGTGTTGGTCAGAAATGACTGGGGAAAATGGAAAAAGGGGAAAACCACTTTATGGTAGCAAGTCGCTTTTGAACATGACACTTTCACTCCATCACTGTGACTATTTGGGTTTGGTTATTAGCTTGATGGTTATCACACCGTTGGTCTATCATACCATCCATCACTTTGTTTTGGGTCAATGCTACCAATTCATTTCAATGTCGCCAACATGTTCAAGAGAAGTCATTTAGTCAAAATTCATCCTTTGCAATACCATAAACCTTCATTTTCATGAACGCCATTCGTAAACCCTGTGGCGTTAGTCAAATTCCATCTCTAAAATCACTACACTCATATTGTGTCATTGATGTGGGATACATCAAGGCCCTACTGTGACGAGTCGCTTCTTGTCGACATCAACACATTATCCAAGAAGTTGACTTAGAAACACCCTTGCAGTACTTTGAGGCTTGCATACATCAATGGCAGGTTTCTCACTTCCAGCGATAGGTTGACATCAATGGCCTTTGACCAAAAGACTTTGTATGGTGTTCAACATCAAATCATCCATTCACACCATGCAAAATGTACTGCAGTACCTCGAGGATCATTATCATTATTGGTGATTTCTCCTGCATCTGTTAACAGCTTACATCATTGGTTGGTAATTAGACGACATCTTCCCATGTTCAACTTCAGATCATATATTCACATGGTTAGACTCGTACCTGAGCAACGATTGAATGAGACAGAAGACCTCAGATCTAGTTTCATCCATCCGGGCTGTGATTTCAGGAGTACTAAATCATATGTACAATGGATTTACATTGATGGTCATTCCAATCATGGGTCTATATCTGTAGACAACTATTTATGTACATGTAATGAAATTTTATAAGCTGAGCATGGGTATGCCTTCCCTCAGAAATTCATGTAAAAAACAAAATATCATGATATATGTATTGTAATTAATGCATGTCACCTTCCACTTCGATACCCCCTCATCACATCATAAAGCATTTCATTTGACATTTGCATTTTCCAACTTCATGCTTTAGGGGAAGCTGTTACAGATCCATTTGGGCACATCAATCCCATAATCCAAATCAGTGTTTTAGGGCTCATCAAACCTAATTTTAGTTGCTACATGCCCTAAACAGGTTACCCCTTTGAATGCCTCCTTCTTCGACAGTTCCATGACTTGAAGACATCCAAAAATGGCCTCTAGAGGGACCAATGTAGGTAGGCCCATGTAAGGGTGCGTTGTAGAGTGGTTAAGTCCATGCCAAGGTGCTCTGCAGAGCACTTAGGCTTCCTTTCACCTTCACTGGGCGAGTTTGAGCAAAATTCACATAGGGTTTGGGGAATATTCTTATCTTTTAGAGACATCTAGAAGGTTCCCTCACTTATCAACTCCTATGAGCTCGAAAATGGACAAGGGATGAGTTAAGATGAATCCTATCCTCTCATCCCTTCCTCCATGGAACTAATTCTAAGTATGGAAGGCCATTCAATACCACCATTTATGACAAAACCTCATTCATCTCCCTATAAATTGACCACTCATCTAAGTGATTAGGGGCTGAATTATGTTGAATTGTAAGGAGATAATGTTGATATGAGAATTGGCTTTGAAGTAAGTATTGTAATGCTACAAGTTTGTCATGCTTTTGATGTGATGTGGATGGGATCCAAGTTGGAGGAATGATTTTGAATTAGACACACTCATTGTAATTCCTTCATCTATTCAATAAAGTATTTGAACCTTTCTCCCATATGTTTGTATTGTCTTATAATGCTTATATGTGTGAAATGTATCTGTTTCCATTCACTTATATTCAATAGAACTTTTGCTTTGATCAATTCTTTGTTTTCTATTTGTGTTTACAGGTACTTCTCAAGCGTATTAAGTATGAGAAGGAGCGACAGGATCGATACAAAGGAGACGAGAGGAAAGAGGAACTACAAGTAGGTATTCTCATCTTCTCATCTTATATATTTCTTATAGGAAAAAAATAAAATACTTTAAATTGTTGTTCTAGATATGGCTACTTATCTAGGGAATTAGTATTTATCCGTAGATACCAAATTCTCCAAAACAACCACCGAATGAAATACACTAAAAAAACGCACTCGAATTTTCCTCACTAAGAAAAAAATCTGAGTTCCAATCATGTTCCTCCTTTAAGTAGCACACCACCGCAGATGCAGTAGTCGGTGATTCCTCCTTCGCACCGGCCTATGGGTATCACACTGATCTACATTCACTGAGGGGAGCCTTCACAACAGGGTACTCTTGCAGCAAAGCCACAACTTCGCTTACTTTGCCAGGGGTTCTATTCACATCGGGTTCACCCAAGAGCTGCCACAACATAGTTCTCTAGCAGTTCAAACCACGTGCTCCATTGCGTTCGAGAACCAGATCTCAACGCTTGCTCCACAACGAGCACACCTTCTTCACATGGTTTGCAGCAATAGAGTATGCAGCGTTTGGCTTTGATACCGCTCTCAGGCTCGGAATGAACTTCACCAAGACAAGGCAAATCATTCCATTCATTATCAAATATAAGTAATTTATATAGATAAAAAACAGAGAAGACGATTATGTCTAGATAACTCCTTTGTACGGGAAAAACTGAAAAAACTAACTAATCCTAACTAATCCTCGGCTGTACAAACAAATCCTGAAGGATTAGTTTAACAATTAGAATGAGACACATAGAGACAAAAATAGATATTATATAGTATTATATAACCAACCTAGATCCATCTTAACCATGCGTTTATTAAGGGTGATAAAATCTCTTAAGGTGTAAACCTTTCTCAAATTTTACACTTAAAAAAAGAGGTTTACACCTTATAGAGATTTAATTCAAAACTAAATAGTAAATTCTGAATCCAATAAAAAAAATCCCATATTAATTATGTATTAAAAATTTGGTAAATTTTTAAATAAATTATGTGTTAATTAATATATAAAAAATATAATTACAATTATTTAACATTTAAATTATTTTATATTTTTAATAAATTACATTTAATTTTAAAATACTTTATAAATTAATAAAAATTATTATAAACAAAGATTCCTCAAGTTAAATTTTATAATTTTCACACAAATTTTATTCAAAATTGAAACCAAAATTAATCCCATCTAAATGTTCTTTATTCCTACTATACACCATGTGAGTTGTCCCCAACCAAGACAATGATCTGCAATTACACGAGACTTTGACAAATATGATAAGCAAACTTTTTAAAAAATGATTATTAAATATTTAAATTGTTTTATCATTCATATAGCCATTTTTTAAAAATTGATTATTTAAATTTAAATTGTTTTATTATTGATATATTTTGTATTTTTTAAGTAAGTTAAAAGTTTTTTTTTGTTTTTTGGTTGAGAGGTTATTTTTTTAATGTAGGGAAATAAATCATCGGTGGAAGTTGTAGAGACCTCTGGCATAGTACAAATTTTGCCTTCTACCGAGTAATTATAAGTGGGATAGTTTCCTTGAATAATAATAATAAGTCAATTATTATTTGTCGATAATAATTGACGCTACAGCCAATAATAATTGATCTTACTATTAATTTGACAAATTTCATGTTGGTTAGAATTGCTTTTTGATTCCACATATAATAAAAAAACCAACCAATAACTCTCCTAAACTCCAATTTTTTTTTGACATATTTCTAACCAAGACTAAAATGGTTTAAAATTTAAAACCAAACTTATTCCCATTTAAAATGGTTTAAGTATTCTTTATCCATGCCATTTTCTGGGACATGTGAGTTGCCACAACCCACACAACGACCTTGCAATTACATGAGTCTTCCACCAAGAAAGCCAAGTGTTACTTCACTTAACCTGGTCAACCCACACATCCAATGTCTTGTAACAATGAATACATGAGTCATCAAACCCTAATCAACCGGGTCAAGCACATGAAGAATCCCGCAACCCATTCATAAAATAACGACACTAGTCATCCGACTCAGCCGGGTCAACTAAAAACATTAATTCCCACTTTACACACAGGGAATTTCGCTTCAAATTCATTCACCTCGATGCTGAAGAAAATAGTTTCAGATTCTGTATGCTTTTACACATAAAGATTGCACGACCCTTATACTGGTGAGTCACTGACTACATATTATATCAAAATTAATTCCACTCTTTCTTTTCCCAACATATTATATCAAAATTGACATGAATATCTAGGGTGTACTCACAGACTTTCTTTTATATAATTTTTAATGGGGTTAGTATTATTACACGTTGATTTGCTCGAATGGATCACTCATAGTCACTTGACCAAATATAAGTAACATGGGTTGAACGTGTTTTGTGGCTATAAATCATTTAATTATTTATCATTCCAATGAAAAATCACCATAAAGCATTTAATAATTTGCTCATTCCAGTTTGCAATGACCAGCATTTCAGGATCCCAGAATTCTATTTATTTTATTTGGTCATTTTCAGGACTAG